>CAUHTR010003072.1:0-50331 GCA_959609185.1 Schmidtea polychroa
TTTCATTAAAATAATAATAATTTTCAAAGTGACATTTTTTCTTTGCAAAATTTTCATTAGAAAGTCGGTAGCAACTAAATATTTCACAGATTTACATAATATATGATTGAGAACATTTTGTTTTTATTTTAAATTCCAAATTAATTTGTAGTCTATTAAACAATTTGTTGAAGAATAAAATTTTCTTAGAAAATTTAAAAAAAAAGAGAATTTTTATGATTTCGTTGAAAAATTATGTTAAGTCCTCGAAATATTTTTTAATATGTTTATCAGTAAATTAGTCATTATTTTGTCCAATTCCTGTCTGTTTTTACATTAAAATTTCATTTATCTTTTTTTCTAATATAAATTGTTTTACTTATTTAACACAAATTTTCAGCACTACTTTTTTGAATGTTATTTTTAAGTTTTCAATATGATTCCACGTATTTATTATTTTATAACTCTGACTCAACAATATTGAAACTTTATTTTTAACACAATTTCAGAAATAACTCTGATCAGGTTGTCAATCAAAAATTGTCAATCCCAGTTAACTTTCAGATTTATAAATTGATACATACATGAGTTTTTTATACTTTTCCAAATTTCAAAACCCTAGTACATATTATAACATATCTGTGTAACTAGTGTCTACACATAAGAATTTCTGTCACAAATCCCGAAAGAAATACACATATTTACTAATATTTATTAATTTTATTAATATTATTAATATTTACAAAATGTCCCATTACCATGAAATATATGTAACAAACAAGTATATAACGAAATTATCATAAATGGAAATGTATATGTTAGACTCGCGACCAAGATGGCCAGGTGTCCAGATTTCGCCGGGATAGTAGTGGGGATAATCCCCAACGACCACAAGCCTCCCACTGTTTTCATGTTTTATACCTATTTTTCCCCATAAACGTAAAAAAAACACTTAAAACCCTAAAAACCTATATCTTTAATTTCTTATTATGAGACATTTTGGTTTCAAATAAAGACTTAAAAAAAACAACAAAAATATTAAAAAACAACAAAAATATTAATAAAACGGGGAAAAAACTACTGATAAAAACTATGACAAACGTTTGTCGGCTTGCGGTCGTTAGGGATATAAACACACTACTTGAGGATGTCAACTAGCAAGTTGCTATTTGACTAACTTTATAATTTTATAAATCTTAATCTTGAAGAATAAAAAATTTTATGAAATAGTAAAAAACTGCTCTGAGAGGACAGTGGTATTTTTTTTTTTTTTTTTTTTTCACTGTCCTCTCAACAGTTTTTTTTGATCCGGATCATTTTTTTTTTTTTAATTTCAACCTCTTTCGTTTATCAAATCTCTTCCAATATACAAGCTGGCCAGACTTATATATCAGAATCAATTCGATAATAGCAGCACACCTTATTATTCGCTTCTCGCTCACGAAGTCGATTTCATCGGCGTTTTAAGTGTGCTGCTCGAAAGTACAATGAATTCGAAAGCGAATCCGAAAGAGGTCCGAAAACAACCATGAAATAAATTGTGCACATTATAGAATCGATCCGGGGGTGTTCGAAAGTACTGGTGGCGATAATTACCGGTTCGCCACCATCACCCCGTTTCATATTTTTTTTTTCATATTTATGTTTACAAATTAATTAATTAATAAATAAATAAAATAAACAAGATTTATTTCCTAAGATACCCACACTATATATTTTTTTAATATTTATTTTCAAAAATTATTTTCAATATTATTTTCAATTTTTAATATTATTTATGTTGAAAAAAAACTAACCTCAGACGTGATTTGAACCGCTAGCATTTGAACCACTGTGCCAGTCTATTCCCACTGCGCTATCGGAGTTCGGATTTTTGTCATTTTTTAAATTTTTAATTAATAAAAAATAAAATAAAATAAATAAAATAAAATAAAAATAAATAAAATAAAATATAAATCTAAGATACCCACACCATTTTCAATATTATTTTCAAATTTTAATATTATTTTATGTTAAAAAAAAACTAACCGTAGTTAGGATTTGGAACCGCTATCCATTTGAACCACTGTGCCAGTCTAGCCCACTGCGCTATCGGAGTTCGGATTTTTATCATTTTTTAAATTTTTATTATAAAAATGAATAATATAAATCTTAAATTCAAGAAAAAAAATAAATTAAATCTTGATTATAATAAAGAATTTACTCATGAAATCAAGAAAAATCTCGCCAACTTCAGGATCTATTGCAAACTTAAATCGTAGGGGTGATATAGTTTTTCAATCTCTTCAAACATCAAACCCAATATATATTTGTAATGCCAAATTATATTATAAAATTGAATTAGAAATTGAAGCAAACAAAGATATAACCCTAGAAAATAATTTCTTTCCAAATTTATTCTCCAACATGAGATTAAAACTAGGATCATCAGAAATTGAAACTGTTTTGCATCCAGGAGTATATTCTACAATGTTAAATTTTATTTTAACTGGTTGTGATTATAAAAACGAATATGGTGAATTAACAGGTTGGATTCCTGATGTTAATAAAGGGGATTTAGATAAAGATGGTTTAGATATAAATTATGCTTACTATAAAGAGTTGAACTTTATAAGTTGAAAAAATTTGAAGGTTATTTTGAATTAAAACACTTGTTCGGATTCCTTCAAAACTATAACCGGGTGCTCCATAATGTTTTTATAGAACTCATCTGTAATAGACTAGAAGGTGATAAAGATTGTTCTATGGAGCTGCAGATACAAAAGCTAAATTAAAATTATCAACACTTGAATTGCATATACCTGAATGGACATTAAATCCACATTCTGAAATCAAACTCCTTGAAAGATTAAATTCCAACAAGTCTATAAATGTAAATTATTTAAATAGAATCTGTAGTGAATTTAGTATGACAGAGGGTTCAACATATTCTATAAAGGTGGCAAATTTAGCATACCGACCAAGATATATCTTGATTGGATTCAAAGAAACAGATCCATCATTCAAAAAAATAACAACTTGTTTATTCAAAAGATTGGAAATGATAATTTAAAAACAATCCAAATTCAATTAAATAGTTCTTATTATCCAATAAATAGAATGGAATTTAATATTGAAAATAATGAAAACATATTCCCGTACTTGAATTATATTGAAACTTGTAAAGAATTTAAAGCTGAACCACAATTAAGTCTAGAAGATTTCAAAAATTTATATTCTATATTTTGTATAAATGTTTCAGACCAAGATGATCGCCTAGCCATAAATAATGTTGATGTTACACTTCATATAACAAAGGATTCTAATTTTAAAGCTAAAGTATATACATTAATATTAGAAGAAAAGAAAATAGAAATGAAATTATATGGTGGAAAGATTTCAATTATTGAAAATGTTAGGGGAGATTCTTCATAAGTAGATTCCCCCATAAAAAAACTTTTAAAATGAGTAAATATTGGACATGTGAAAGTTGTAATTGTCAAGTTACAAGACATCACAAAGCAAGTCATCTCAAAACTAAAAAACATACGAGAGTTGATATTACAGGAGGCGACCTACAATCTTCAAAAACAACATCTTCAATATTAAAACCTTTTACTACAGAAAAATATCCAGGTGAAAGACATTTATTCCGTCACAATTATACTGGACCAGGAACAAGATTAGATATTAGATTAGATGAAAATAATAATCCTAAACAAGGAGAAGAACCAATAAATAGAATCGACCAAGCAGCTTTAAAACATGACATTGCTTACAACTCTGAAGATCTTAGAGATAGACATGTTGCTGATGTGAATTTAATACATGATTTAAATAATATACAAAATCCATCAAGCAAGGAAAAGATTCAAAGAGCTCTAGTTAAATTAGCAATGAAAGGTAAGATTTTCATAGGAGCAGGACTTCCTAGAAAAGCAAAAGATGTTGCTAATAAAAAGATTATCGAACAAGCAGAGATTGAAAGATCCCTCGAGAGTACAGCCAAGACTAGTTTACAAACCCCAACAGAATCAGAAATAAAATATGCTAATGAATTACACCATGAATTTAGAAAAAATAAAAAATATTTAAAAGTTCAAGTACATGAAAAAGATCAAACATGGTCTGCTGATTTAGTCTTTATGCCCAAATCATCAGACCCTGAAAAATATAAAATAATTTTAACAGTAATAGATTTATATACAAGATTTGCTTTTGCAAGGTGTTTAGAAAATAAAACAGGATATTCTATTACAGAAGCATTTGAAAATATATTTGAAGAATATCAAAGAATTCCAAAATATTTATGGTGTGATAAAGGAACAGAATTTTATAACAAAGTTTTTACAAAGTTTTTAAATGAAAATGATATTAAATTATATTCAACAGAAAACGAAGGAAAAGCAGTTGTGGTTGAAAGATTAAATAGAACATTAAAAAATAAAATGTGGAAATATTTTACTGCTATTGGAAAACAAAAATGGAACAATGAATTGTTACAAAAGATTGTAAATGAATATAATAATGATGTACATAGTTCTATAAAATCAACACCTTTAAATGCTTCCATGAAGCCTGAAACCATTAAAGTGGTAAATATTGAAAATGATGTTATTGTTGATACAACCCCTATAAAACCAAAATTTAAAATTGGTGACCGCGTAAGAATATTTAAATATAAAAATAAATTTGAAAAAGGATTCACAGCAAAATGGACAAATGAAATTTTTATTATAAATAAAATACATCATACAACTCCAATAACATATGGTATCATCGATTTAAATAATGAAAAAATATTAGGTAGATTTTATAATAATGAACTACAGAAAACAGATTTTTAAGTCGACAAGCCCTAAACAAACTTTTCCATATTTCAGCTTCTTCTCTATCCAAATAAATATAATTATATTTTTCTTTCCAATGATTATCAACAAACATATCAAACATATTCTTATCAGGTTCAACATTTGAAAATAAATCATTATAAATCATATTCTTATCACGCTTGTCTAATTTAAAAAATATAAAACAATTAGAATTATTTCTTATAGAGTTTTTATCTAAAGCATAATATGTTTGAGATATATAAATAACATTACAATTATTATGTCTACCTCGTGTAAAGTAACTCTTTTGAATCTCTTGATTTTTCATGTTAACAACATCATCAAATATAACTAGATTCTTTTTATCTTTAGGAAGTAAATCACAATGTAAAACATCTTCAGGTTTATTAGAGAATAAGATCTGGATCCCATCCCCTATATAATCATTTTTATTACTAATATCTGATTCTAAAATCTTTTCCTTGTACCAATCAACCATATCACAAGGATGAAAAACCTCTTCGGGATATGTATGTTGATTTTTAAAAATATCAATTATAGCTTTTTTAGTTAATTTATTTTCAAATCCACATTTCAAAAGTTGTAATTCCGGTTGGTTAATGGTTGTAGAATAAAAAATTAAATTATTATAATCCAAAAAACCATGGCCCTGACCCTTTCCTTCTAATAACATTCTCATAAGAAGAACATTCTTTCCACATCCAGAAGATCCAATAATTAAGCATCTAAAATTATCAGGAAATACTTTATTATTAAATTTAGATTTATGTCTATTTAAAATTGGTTTCCAAGTATCCATTTTTATTTATTATAAAATGACAACACAAAACCCTACAGAGGAATCTTTGCAAGAATTAATAAATTCAAATAAAAATAAATCAGTAGTAATCTCTGGTAAAAAATATTTTATTGGAAAACATGTAAAAGAACAAGTTAAAGAACATATAGGGAGTTCCTCCAAATCCGGAGGTATTCTTCCATTAGCTGCTTTAATACCTGCAATCATTGCCGGACTATCAGGTGCTGCTGGAATAGCTGGAGGAATTGCAACTACAGTTCAAAAAGCTAAAGAATCTCAAAAGACAGACCTAGAAAAAGAAAAACTACAAACTGAAATCGATTCAATGAAGAAGGATCAAGCTAAAGGGGGAGTGTCCGTTGGAAAGGGTCTCTATCTTAATCCATATGAGGGGAGTCTGCAAAAGTCTCAGGGAAGGGGTCTCTATCTTGATCCTTATAAAGGTCGTGGTTTAAATGATTTTTTAAAAAATCAAATTTCTACATCTGAATCTTTATCTTCAAAAGATAAAGATGATTTAAAAAAAATATGTAAATCTTTAAAAAATGGATGTCTTTGTAAAATTAAAAATGGTAAAGGTTTATACTTGAAACCCTTTCCAACGGATCCTTTACCAAAATGATACCATTTTTAATACCATTAAAATGGTATATGAAGAAAGATTAGCACTTTTAAAAAAATTACAATCAGAACAAGATAAATATAATAAAAAAGATACAACTCAACACGCTGAATCTATAATATTAAATGAGGTAATCCAACAACAACAAGGACCAACAATTAAAGCCATAAAAGAGTTAGAAGTTTTAAAATTTAAAGAGTTGGAAGATAAACAAGATTTAAAAGAATTACCATGGTTGGAAGATTTAAATATAAAACCTCTTATACTTGATCCTAAAATTAATGTGAGTTTAAGTAAACAATTAAACCTACATTTAATATTAATGTTGAAGGATATCAAATAATAACAATTAATAAACATGACTTTCTGTTATATTTAAATTCAGAAAATAAATCACGTATTCATTCACAAAATGTTTATAATACTAAACACCTAGATTTTGAATTTACAGATGATTTTTATGGATTAGTTTGTGGATATCCCTCAGAGAATGTTGATCTTCTAGAAATTAAAAAATATTTAAATTTAATAGAATTAGTACATGGTAGTGCTAAAGCAAAACATATTCAAGATTTAAAGAAATATTTAAATAAAAATGAAAGGGGTTATATTGTCACAGAAGGAGAGGGCCAGGGAAAGGGTAAGGAGATAAACCCAATCAATCTTTTTATTGAATTAAGAAAACTATTAGCAGCTAAAAAAGCAGGACATAATAATTTAGATTCTGATATTTTAAAGATTTCTAAAGAATTATTAAAACAAGGAATAATTTCAAAAGATAAATTTAATAAGTATACGAAGTTATAAATACGAAGTTATAAAATATAAAATGACTCCTTCAATATTAGATTTTTTAAAAACATTTGGAATAAATACAAAAACAAATTTTGATTTAAAAGATTATGCAGATTATTTAAATTTAAAAATAAAAATATTAATGAATGATGAATTGTCGAGTCTGAAAGAAGACACTCCAAAGAATATCATTATAAATTATCAAAATTCAAATGAAAAAGGATCTCATTGGGTTTGTATATATAATAAATCTATATACTTTGATTCTTTTGGGATTAAACCCACTAAAGAAGTTGAAGACTATCTCTCGGACTACACTTTTAATTCTTTACAAGTTCAACCTAATAATACTAAAATATGTGGTATTTTAAGCTTATATGTTTTGTATAGATTGAATAAATCCAAAGGAGAAGGTTTCACTTCCTTAATCCAAGAAATTTATAATGATTTAAAATCTATACTATGAAAATGGAGCTTCGCAACCTTCCGGAAGATAATTTAAAAAAAATGGTAAACATAATGTCAGATAAATATTCAAGAACTTTATCTATAAATTCAAAAGAATCAGACTTTACTATAAACTTTCAA
Organism: Schmidtea polychroa; assembly: GCA_959609185.1. NCBI lineage: Eukaryota > Metazoa > Platyhelminthes > Tricladida > Dugesiidae > Schmidtea > Schmidtea polychroa. The sequence continues at coordinate 7,616 of CAUHTR010003072.1, forward strand.
GATTCAATTAAATTAGATCAAAATTTAAATTATGAATTAGGACTATTATGGTTTTGTGCTTATAATACTATTTTTAATATAACTAAAGATAATAACACATTTAGTTATGTAAGCCCCCCAAAATTCGAGGATAACATTATAATAATAATAGAACCCGGGGCTTATGAGATAAAAGATTTAAATAATATACTTTCTAAAAAAACAAATGGAGCTATTGAAATTAAAATAGATTTACCAACTTCAAAATGTATAATGACTTTAAAGAATATAGGAATTAGGTTTCAAAATAATAGTTTCTTTAGAACAATTTTAGGATTTACACAGAGTCATTATAACATACCTAAAGTTGAGAATATAACATCAGAAAATATTATAAAAATAATAAATACAAACACAATAAATATTCATTGCGATTGTATAACTGGTTCTTATAATAATGGTAAACAAACAAATGTTTTATATTCCTTTCCCTCAAACACAGTTCCTATGGGATATAAAATAATTGAAAGAATGAATCCTCCAAATTATTTACCTTTATGTAGAAAATATATAATGGATATTAATTTTAAAATTCTTAATCAAGAAGGAGAATTGATTGATTTTAATGGAGAAGAGATTTCAATGTATTTACATTTGAAACAGGTTTGAATACGAAGTTCCACATGTCATTTTAAATTATTAATAAATGAGTTCTTATATTCCATGTAATAGAGGTGGTGGAACAATAAAAACAGGGTTTAATACAGAAGAAATATTAACTTTAACAGAAAATAAATATATTAATGAAAGAGGTGATTTCAATGAAGGGTGATTTAATTTTAAATGGACACAAGATAAAGAATTATCTTTTCCAACTGATGAAGCTGATGCAGTTAATAAGAAATATGTAGATGGTGTTAAAAAATATACTGATTTAACAACAACAAGAATTGAAAGTTCATTAACAACAAAAATTGATTCAATGGAATCAAAGCTTAATAATATCGAACAACGATTTAATGATAAATTTGACAAGTTACAAAGTCTGTTAACTGAACAAGTTGTAAAGTTAAATACTAGCATATTAAATTCTAAAGATAAACAAATTATGAATACTAAATTTAATACAATATATAATATAATAAATGAGATGATTACATCATTTAATAAAAGAATTTCAAATTTAGAGTCTCATGGAACACACATTAACACCACACATAGTATTAGAAAAAGAGCTGCTGAATTAGAACAGAATAAAACATTATTACCCCATACATATAAACATTTTATAGAACCAAGTTTAATAACAACAAACAGTAAAGAATGGGGTGTTTTTATGGTTGTAAAGATTATTGATCCTTATTTCTTTTTGTTTGATGATGATAATGAAAGAATGAAATGGTTTGTGAAATGTGATTATAATAGTAAGCTTGAAAAAGGGTGATGTTATAATGACTAGTTATGATTTACCACACGGAGATTGGTATGTTAATACTCATTCACATGGACTACATAAAGTTAAAAGTAAGAATATTATTTTTAAAAGCACACTTGTACAATATATAGATTTAATATTTTATGAAAAAAAGGTTGATGTTGATGAAGTTCGTAAAGCATTGAGAGAATTGTATAAAGATATCCTCTCAACAAGAGTTTCTTTTGATATCCGAGTATTGGTACCAGATGGTGCTCAGAAGAATAAAGTCTTATTTTTTTTAATTATTAAAATGGAAGTAAGAGAAGAAAAAATATATCCAGAATTAATCATCAAGATATTATTCTTCCAAAGCCTCGGCTCCCACAGAACTTGAAATTATGAGAGTAAAAGAATTTAAATCAGAAACCTTACATTTACAAGATTTATTAAAGCATTATAAAAAATTAAAAATAGATGGAATAAAGGGAATACAGTTTTAAAAGTTATAGGTTATTCTTTAGGATTTGCATCTGCAATATTAACAGTTATTTTACCCATAACTTTACCAGTTGTTACTCTTGCACCTGTAATACTTGGAAGTATTTCTGTAGCTGATGGTTTCTTAACTGAAATAGTTTCATTATCTTATACTTCTAAAAAGAAAAGTTTATATAGAGAAGTTTGTTTATCAATAGAATTAGGAATCTCTAAATTATTTTTATTTCAATTAAAAGCTTTGGAAGATGGAATCCTTAACTGATGATGAAATAATGAAATCAAATCAAATAATACAAGATATTAAAATAATAGTTAATAGATTAAAAAGTGCTAATGTTATAACTAATGAATATTCTAAAAAAATTAAACGAGAGAAGTGGCTAAAGAATCATACATAAAAAAATTTATTGCCCTTCAAAAGGTTGATGTTGTCACTCTTAAATTAATTGTTGACATTTTTAAAAGAAAAAAAATCATTTGATAGAATCTGATGTTAACTTTTCGAAATTAGTTTTTAGAACCTCTTTATGATCTTTAAATTCTTTATCACTTAGACCTTTTATATATTCAGGATCAGTATTAAAATATTTAAGTTCTAAACATATAGGATTAAAAACTTGAGAATATAAAGGTTTCTCAATTCTCTCAGGATAAATGATTTCAACATTATAAATATCAAGATCAGTAATCTTTGTACCATATAACTTGATTCAATCTATCAAGATTTTTTATTATCGGTATTAAATTATTTCCTATAGGAAGAGTTGTCTTTAAATCACTTAGTATGAATCTTTTGTCATCATAATTTGATAATGATACTTTTTGGGATTCTATCAAGTAAATATCATGCTTTTCACTTTTAAGTTGATGTACTTCATCAATTTTATCTTTATGACCTGGATTCAATGTGTCTTTATAATCTTGATGAGAAAGTTTCCTGGCTACACATCTCTGAATTCCTTTACATCTGTTATCCTTTACAGGTTTCTCTTCATTAGGGAATATAGGATATCTATGTGTAATGCTTTCTTCTGTATCTGGGGTTTTAAATATAAATGTATGCTCTTCAAATTTAGGTTTTGTAAATGTTTCGTATGAATATTGTTTAGCACGAATAAATATTCCATTTTCTATAGGAGTAAAAGGTTTTTCATCTTTAAACGAAAATAATTCTCCAGATGAATTTATTAAATTTGAAAGTATAGGATTCTCGGAGATGTCACTTTCTAAATCCTAGTTCTTATTGTTAAAAACATTGAATCTGTATCCATTGCATGCATTGCTATATTAGGACCATATATGGGTTCTAAGATGTGATAATATGTTTCATACATTTGTAATTTTGAAAGTTCTAAAATTGCAAAGCCTATAAATATTGGTTTATTATATGTTTTCTCAAAATTCTGTAGTTCTATTGCAGTAAGACTTTCAGAAAATACTTGTGCGTTTTTAAATGTAGGCTTTCCTAGCATACGATTATAACGGGCTATCTCTTTTTCACTATTTGTCAAGAGTTCAATATTAGTATACTTGTCCACATTCTCCATTGTCTTGCCAAAGACTGAATTGTTTAAAGTTTATAATTATTGTCTTTTAAAAGGTTACCTTCTCTTTTTGCAATGTTTCTACAACGAATGTTCTCCTCTATAAAGGGCTTCATGAATGCTGCTTGTTTAAATCTTATAACAGTATGAACTTTTTTTAATTCATTCCTTGTGAAAGATAAAAACTGTAGGAGTCTATAGTGACAAAGATAATAAGTTCGATCTGTTTGATCACAAAGAAGTTTTGTTGTTGGAGGTTTATCTTGTGAGATTTGCCAGGATGAAAGTTCTTGGACATTAATCTTTCTTCTTATAGGGCTAAAGGGAAATGTCTTGTTCCTGATTTTATATCATCTGGGTAGTCGAGGTCACATTCTACAAAGTATCCTATTGGAGAATCTTTAGGAGTTGAACGTATTTCATTCATAAGAGTCTTTAAATATTCTTCTTCAGAGGAATCCAATACTGAGGGATCCAATACTGAGGAATCCAATACTGAGGAATCCAATACTGAGGGATCCAATACTGAGGAGTATATCTCACGAAAGTCACTCATTGGTAAATATTGAGTCATAATTCCTGAATATAAAGCTGTTGCATCTATATAAAGTATAAATAGAGGATTTTTCATTCCTTCTAATCCTTCTAATCTTTTAGTTCCTCATTGTTAAGTTTTATATATGGATCAGGGTGTTTAGAGATTCTTCGGCTAGTAGTTATTGCATTTCTAGCTTTTATTTCTCTATTCCCCATTACTGAGGATACTCCTCCTCTAATGTTTGTTTTAATTAAATTAAACATGTCTTGGTCGGTTAAAAGATCTATAATTTTATCAGATTCTGGAAGATCTGAAGTCCAAATGGTATATAACATAGTATCCCAAGCTAAAGAAGGAGCTGTTATATAATTATAAGGTTTAAGAACAAAAGACTTTGTAAATTCTTCAAAGCAATCTGCTAGAATATAAACATCTAGGGATAAGTACATACTTGTATATTCTCCTAAAGTTTTACAGTCAAACAGGTGAAACATTTTATTTGCTCGGGAATATTCTTGATTCTGTAATCCCAGATTTTGAAAGTAGTGAATAGAAGTGCTCTTTCTCTGGTAATTTTGTTTCCTTATATTTTTCAAATGAATCAACGTAGTCATAGGGATATATTCCTTTTGCTAAACAAGTCGAGTATTCTTCTGCTGGTATATTATTTTTTACCAAGAACTCTCGAGTGATTTTAAAATCTTCTGGCTTCAATGTTTTTGCTATGCCATCTAAAGACATTTGTAGGAAGTTAAGGAATCTATAAATTTTAATTTTCCATATTCAACTGATTTATATTTTTTCCTTTGTAAGTCCTATAACTTTGAAAGAGTTTTTAGCATTTTCTGCTAGATGCTTTATAAATAGATGTACGTCATAACCAAAAAGATTATGAAATATAACTGGTACAAATTTAGGAGTATGACAATTAAGATTGCAATCTCTATGGGCTGCTCCTCGATAATTATTTTCACTTTTTAAATGATCGTGATCTATAACCTTATCATCTGTATTGATCTCTTGTTTACACATCCAGCAGTTGAAAGTATTTTTATATTCTTCTAATTGTTGATCTGAAATATTTTGAGGATACTTTGTTTTTAATGCTTTAAATATTTCATGTTCTAGATCATTTTATACTTGTAGTAAAATGATCCAAGACATCTTCTGAAGTTCCTTGAAATGCATATTCTCTAGATTCTATGAGTTCAGGATAATTACTTTTAAATAATAATTTATAAGCAGATGGTAATTGTTTAGTTTTTTTAACACTATTAGGTTTATTATTTTTTCTTAGAAAGGCCTTCAACCTTGTTGGTTTCTCCTTCTGTTTAGAGGCTTTCCATGAATCCATGAGTTTATATTTTTCTATTATTTTTAAATATTGGTTGACTAGATCTTGTTTACGATTTATAGATTCAAAGTCTCCGTAAATTACTCCTAATGTTTGTAATAAATTTGAAAAGTTTTTAAAATACATCCTGGGGTCTGTAGGCATTCTAATTAAAGCTGGTGAATCCTTTTCACAAAATCTTGCATGCTTAATCATAGAGTTTTTAGTTGTTGAATAATGAAGACATCTTTTACATGTTCCTCCTCCACAAGTTGGATTCTCTGGTGATGTAAAAGCTTGAAAGTTTTTTATTAAAATATAATGTTGATTATTTTCATGTTCCAAGATTAAAAGATATATCTCCCTCGTGCTATCGCTTTCATGTACTTCGTTACCTTGTACTTCATAATCAGAAATATAAATTGGAATAATATCTCTACATCCATGTCCCCATCCTTTAACATGTTCATAAATATTAAGTTTAAGATTATTTAGTTTTTCAAATTCTGGAATGTCTTCTAGTTTCATTGGGTGTGTGAATCCCTTCGGGAATATTAATTCATTTTCATATTGTTTGTATTTTGAAACTCTTTGAGGGTTTTCAGCTTGAGGATGTAAATGTGCAAGTATTGACCACATGAAACATTTGTTATCCTTATTCTGCACATTTATAACAGCTCTAGATTTAAAGGGTGTAGGAATATAGGATTTAGGATTAGGTGGTAATCCCCCTCCAATAATCAATTACTAAAGATTGGAAAGAGTTGAATACTAAGTTTGAATCTCCTAATTCATTTTCAATCTCTTCTTGTTTTGCTTCTACTGCTTGAATTATTTCTTTGATGCTTTTATTAAATCCTCTAGTTGAAAATAAATATTTAAAAGGTATTCCAATTTCAACATCTAAAGGAGTTGTGTCTTCCGATCCTTCTTGGCCTACTGGTCCTCTCCAATATTTTGCTTTTATTGTGATTTTATATTTTATAACATTATACCTTGTTGGTTTATAATTTTTTAAAGCTTCACAGAAAGAATCTTTTATATTTTTTTTATTTCTCTTTATATATTCTCCAGGGGTTGCAGGTCCATTAATTTTTAATTGAAATTCATCTATATGATTAAAATTATCCCAGTTATATTTTTCTCTTTCAACATGATCAGGTTCTCCTTCTGAATGACATTCTTCATCGTCGGAGTGTCTTTCTTTTATATGTTCTTTTAAATGTTTTAAATAGTAGAAATTTATTTTTGTTGAAAAGTTGCAATGAGGGCATGTAAATACTTCTCTATTTTTTCCGATACAATTTTCAAAATGTTTATTATATCCTGAATGTAGATATCTTCCTTTACATTTAGGACAGAGTTTTGAATTTGTGTCATTAAGATTATTTTCTTTTAGTAAGTGAGCCTTCGACTTACAGTGGGAAATTAATCCTGTTTTATTTTTAAAAACTTTATTGCAAATATTACAGTTCATTTTTAGAATAAATTTTTTTATTGGATCCTATGTTTTCTATTTTTATATTATTATTTTTTTATTTACCAAGACAACCAGGATTGTATTCACCAAGACGGCAGGATTGCATTCAGCAGGATTGCATTCAGCAGGATTGCATTCAGCAGGATTGCATTCAGCAGTATGGAAGAACTACAAGTAGTGGGGATCTATCCCTAACGACCGCAAGCCGACAAACGTTTTTCATAGCTTTATCAGCATTTTTCTCCGTTTTATAGCCTTAAATCCATATTTTTTAAATCTTGCAAAATAAAGCAAAATAAAAAATATGCGTTTTTAAGGGTTTTTAGTGTTTTTTTATACGTTTTTTGGGGTAAAATGGGCATAAAACATGAAAACAGTGGGAGGCTTGTGGTCGTTAGGGATAGATCCCCACTCGGGATTTTCCCAATATTGAAACTATATTCCCGATTTCCGATATGTAATCGCCAATTCCCGATTCACCGTAAATTTCGATGTACCACGAATTAAATTTTTTTTTTAAGTTGAACAGCACTATTTTTTAAATTTAACGTCATCTTACGCTAATTAATAAAAAAACAGCATGTGAATTTATCAATTTGTATGTGCGTTCAGTTTCAGTATAATAAAATGTCTCTACTGCCAGCATGATAATAATAATAATAATGTTGGGTTTTACTAATTCAAGTTGGTAACCTCTCACTCCATTTGCCCTTTTAATCAAAACAATAAACTACCCAACGTATACTTTGAATCACAACAATATATTTCTCTCGACAATAAATAATCAATAACCAAGTTTTACGAGTTTGACCGATTCTCCACTCGGTGTTGATGCTTTGACAATAGATAATATTCACCTTTTTATTCCCTAGCTTCTCTTGACCAACGTTTTCCTATTTCTATTTGATTTAATTCCTTTTCACTGTTTTACGTATCTCCTGATACTATATTTTTTTTATCTAAATTTCCTAATTCATCACTTTTTTTGCCTATCCTCGTTTTCTTCTAACTCCTACTTGAGGCAAAATGCCGGTTTACTCTGATTTTCCCATTCCTTATATACTCTTCGAAATCGGGATGACAAATGGTTATTGCCGAGCCAATCTATCTCTTGACATTTGACTGCACATATCTGCTTCGGCTGTCACCCAGAATGGTCCAACGAACAAAGATAATTAATTGCCCGCCCGGGCCTTTCTGCACGCACTATCTTTTTTTGGTCTTCTCCCATTAATCATTGTGACACAATAATGGGCCCAAATCTTCCTTCTGTTTACTTTTCTCTTTGTTTTCCCATCTCGGGTTTCCTTCATCTCTCGGGTTCTCCATTGATTCGAGTTTCCTATTAGCTCGGGTTTTCTATTAGCCAATTAATTAATTAATTAACGATTTTCTGTTTTACCACCTTCGAATGCTTTTCGACCCTTTCTAACCATTTTCTGATAAATCCATAATCATGATCTTGTTGACCATTAGCTATTCTACACCTGTCCCGTTTTCCCAATTCAATTTCGATAACTTAACAATTTATTGATTTTATTTCGGATTTCCGGATTCTTGCCTTTCGCAACTGCTTTTGCCATTTCCTAATACTGTTTCCATCATACTTTCCTTTACTATCAATTCTGTGCATGATCACGCTTTTATTTGTCTTTTTCATTAAACCTACATCTTATTTAAATTTATTTTAATTTACTGACCTCAACAATAATAATAATAATAATTGTTGATAATTATTATTATTATTATTATTATTATTATTATTATTATTATTATTATTATTATTATTATTATTATTATTATTATTATTATTATTATTATTATTATTATTATTATTATTATTATTATTATTATTATTATTATTATTATTATTATTATTATTATTATTATTATTATTAAGTGATGATTTCTTGGTAGCATCATTTATTATTTAAAACAGTAAAATGATAATTTAAGTCTTTTGCTGCAAATAATGTATTTAATGAAAATATTTTCGACTATAAGATAGTCCTTGTCAATCTCCTGGAATTTAGCAATGTTCTTCCCAAAAATACTTTTCAATCTTTCTTTTATTTCCTTTCTCTTAATTCTCATTGGTTGTAAATATAATGAATATTTTTATTAAAAACTTTTAAAATTTTACTAATGAAAATTTTAGCTAATGGAAACATAAAAAAGAAAAATGTCAGATTCAAAGAAGCAATTCTCATCATAAACAGACAGCCAAAGATCAATACTAAAGAAGAAATCAATGAAATCATGAATTTGATCTGTTGTCATTGACCTTGAGAATAACTGACAATATATAAAGAAATTTAAAAAAATATATAATAAATTAAAAAGTAATAATTAAAATAATATAGAAAACTTTAGGAAATATACTTTCAGAAGATAGGATTTACAAATCAAAATTGACACATTTATTGAAATATTTCAATAGCATATATAAGTTGTTATTGGAGGCTTCATTTAGAATATTTTGAAATATTTTATTAGGCTTCTAGAAGCTAATTATAGAAGCTGTAAAAAAAAATAAAAAAATTTTTAGTTTGTGTCATTTTGGAATTTTAAATGGTATTTATTTTATTTTATTTTTAATTTTAATTTTCAGTAAAATTTTAGAAGTTTTTAATAAAAATATTAATTATATTTACAACCAATGAGAATTAAGAGAAAGGAAATAAAAGAAAGATTGAAAGGTATTTTGGGAAGAACATTGCTAAATTCCAGGAGATTGACAAGGACTATCTTATAGTCGAAAATCTTTTCATTAAAATACATTATTTGCAGCAAAAGGCTTAAATTATCATTTTATTGTTATTATTATTGTCAATGAATTCAGTTATGGTGACAGTGCCATACGGGGTTTGAAATTAAATTAATTAAATTTAAATAAAATGTAGAATCGAAAATTTATTAATTAAATAATCCTGTAAGATATTAAATTAGACACAAACATAACAGGCAAAGTAAAATTAAAAGTAGATCGACTTTGTAGTTTTCCATAGTCATTTTATGTATTATAATAACATCAAATTTATCAGGAATATCCTCGGTATACATTTTTTCCGTTGACATATTAAATACATGGATAGCAGCTGTTTGGGTACTCGTTATACCATTTGTAGATATTGTTGAATTTTGCTTTTCATTATCTAAATTAGATTTAAAATAATTAAATTTCGATTAGAAAAATTAATTTAAATGTAAATTAAAGTTAAGTTTTTAGGAAGTATTTATGTTTGTGAATGTAAATGAAATAAAACACATGGAAAAGGCAGGTTATATAAACATTATTGGTGTTAAATATAAATATTGATTAAATAAAAAGAAATAAATAATCCACAAAACTTCCGGTATTAATTGAATCCATTTAAAATAAAGATTTGGAATATGAGGTTTTATTATTTAATTACAATAATATTTAAACAAATCAACTCATAATTTGTTTCAGTAGTTTCTAATAAAATAATTAATACATAAGTAAGGATTTCAATTTAATTTAATAATTTACAGGATTAATAATTTAATTTATATTTAGAACACATTACATCCCCCGTTGTTTAAAAGCTTTAGGCTTCTCAATGTTTCTAATTAAAGTACTTCTATTCATTTTTATTTCATAACTCCGCTTGTGCAGCTTTTTCATAATTTTTATTTTTATTGCGAATATCTATTTTAACCAAAATATAATCTCCAATGACATCTCAGGAAGAACTTTTACCCATGATTTATGTCTTTTGTCTTAAAATGTTATCTATATTGTCTCTCAATCTAGCTATTCGATGAATGATGGTATGGGCTTGAATATTTTATTTCAATATTGCTGTCTTCTGCAACTTTCATTACTATTTTTGATTCAAAGGAATTGCCTTTGTCACAATTAATTATCCTTGAGGTGACGAATTTCATTATTTACTTTTCTTTGAGTATTCTTCTTATCTTGTGATTTAACCGCATGTAAGGAAATAAATTTACTGTGATGGTCAATAATCCCAAAAACCTATTGTTCAACTTTTATTTCTAGTTGTACAAGTTGTACAGTATTAAGAACTGATTGTTCCGAATTTTTAATGTAAAATTGTTTGATATATACATTTTGATTTTCTTAGCACCAGCATGACTTAGTTCTTTTACTCTATGATGAACAGAGATCTGTTATCTTCTGGAATCCAAATTTTTGTTATCAGTTGTCATCACGACTCCAAAAATGTTTTATTCGGGTCGTTATAGTAGTGAGGGAACTAGTCCTTCCAGCTCAAACACCCGATACTCGAGACCTTGGAATTCCATCCAACACTCACTAGTGTTCGGTTGTATGGTGTTTGAGTATCTGGAATTTGAGCTGGAGGGACTAGTTCCTTAAATACTCTATATTATTACTTTATATTAAATATATTAATGATTGCAAATTAACAAGTATTCAAGAAAATATTTGGAATAAAAATTTAATTGCTAAACAACTACAAGAACAAAACTTTAATTATATGACTACACAATGTGAAAAACTAATAAATGATGCTATTAAAGCAGTCCCTTAACAAAAAACGAAGCTGACACAATTCAATCAAGAAATCATTCAACAAATCCGTCCAGTAAAATTAGAGTTGAATTTAAATCATGATATTGTAAAAGGCAAAACAATCAAACCTTATATTAATACTGTAAATGTTTATGAAAAAGAAGGATCTGTATTAATAGTGATGTTCAATAATTAATTGTTTGAATAATATATAAAGAATATCGTTTATTGATTTAAATAAATTATTTGAAATATAGTTTAATCCTTATTATGATTTTTGAAGAAATTGTAACTGTCGACCACACCAAGAAAATCCAGCCGATTCACGTGGTGACAAAAAACCACCATAGTAAGATGATTATGGAATCTTATAATAAGCAGGCAAAAGACATTTTAAATTTTAATGTCAGAAGATTCGAGGGTCGAAGCACGATAGATGCAGAGAAATGGCTCGAAGATATTGAAAATTGGATGCTCCTTTTGGATGCTCCTATTATTGTCTAAAGAGGCATCTATTCTCTGGAAAGGATTTAAAGACATCTACACAACTAATTAAAAAGCTCGGGAATGGTTTAATGATACATTTAGAAAAAGGAAGTCCATTATGGATAAGATTTCTGACTTATCATCAGTGAAACAAAATCATGATGAAAGATTCGTAACATTGGAGATAAGAATGAAAAAACTCATTAAGGTGGAATTTTAAAAGAGAATATTGTTAAACTGATTTTGAGCTACAGAGTTCGGAACAAACGTTTGAAAGAAAATGAATCAACGAAGGTTAACATCCGAGAGAAGAAATGAGAAATTTACCAAAGGTATATGAGGCACGAGGAGGTTTTGAGGCAAAAGAACGATTGAAGAAGTTCAGGCAGTAGCTAAATCAATCTATACAAACGTTGCTCAAGGTAAGCAGAAGCAGTGAACTAAAGATCATATTTTGATAACAGAATATTTTCAAGTCGTAAACCAGAAAAACGTTATCAAAATAAACATGTAAGAAACGAAAGACAAATTGATAGAGTGAAACCCGTGGCAGAACAATATAATGAGAGGACACTTAGGGATTGTAGACCACCACAGTTAGTTTCAATGAAACATATCGCGGGAAAGACTTATAATAGATGTTGTGGTTTACCTTAACCAGTAGAAGAAAGGTTAAAACCTGGTCAATGTTTTTGTTGTGAACAAAGTGATTATATGTGATTTGAGTGTCCGTTGAAGGACAAATGCTTAAAATGTGGGAAAGAATGCCATTCATTTAAAAATTGTAATTTTTTAGTAAAATCAAGAAGAAATACAAATATAAAAATAGATGTTGAAAATGTTTTCAACCAAAATAGAAAGCAAGATATTTCATAGCATGCATCCCATTATGCTTCAACAACAAATATATATATATATGTTCTTTAAATAAATATAAAAACTATTATTTCTTTTTCTATTTACTTCTTTTCTATACAGTTGGGTAGTGTGAACTTACCGGTTTTAATAGCAGATCTTGACTCGCTAAGATTTTGGAACCATTGATCTAGAGAGATGAATATTATTACCGTATTAGCCCGAACATAACTCGACAATTTTTAACATTTTATTTTTACTAAATTTTGGTTTAAATTAATTAAATTTATTGTAATTAATATAACCTATGTATTACTTTTAATTACCTAACCAAACGCTTATCTGATTGAATTTCCCGTAATTTTAATTTTTTATCAGTATTTTTTTTCTAAATTCGGGGTCGCGTTATATTCGGGCTAATACGGTATTAAATTGTACTGTTTTTGGTATTTAACAATAGAGCGATTAATATTTCATTATGTATTTGAATGAGTTTACTTATAAATTTATTATCAATAAATTATCAGTAATTAATTATTATTCATTGATTAAAACAACAAATAACGGCACAATATAGCAATTTCATTGGCTAGAGTGAACTTAAAAAGCCATCAGCTCATAATTCAAATCATATATTATATAACAAAAATTATAAAGTAATTATTATACAAAATATATAAATGTCTACCTTTTTTAATAAATATTTCTAATCCTTTGGAATAATTACCAAACATTCCCTCATGTTGAGGTCTGACTTTGACAACATACTTTTTATTAAACTCAATTTTCTTTAGCTCTATTTCTGTTTTGTCTATATAATAATACATAAATGAATATAATAAGTGAATATAATAGAGAAATACTTGTAATTATATAATATATCTCTTTATGTTTATTAGCCGAATGATAGTTCACTATAAACAAGATATCAGAACAATTTAAAGAATTTATATATGTCCAAGATAAAACTACGGGGAGACTATTGTTTTGAACTGGCTTCAGAACCACTTCGTCAAAGATAGCTAAAGATTCAAATGGTTTCTAATAATCTTATTAACAATAAGAAATGTATACTTAGTTTTGTGTTTACACATATTTCTTTTGATAGATTTGACATCCCCGCCATGTCAAAACTCCGAATTCCGAAACAATATTTTCTACACGGAATCAAATTATCCAATTTGAAATGCATTTTTTTTGTTCGATATATAGATTTGGTTGGAAAAAGCATAACTATTTCATATCCGCCTTTGGGTCCGATATCCTCGAAAGATTTCCAGGAAATTCGAATCCATTTCGATGTCACAACAATCTTAGTTATCGAGGGTGTTTCGGGTACTGGAAAAAATAGAAAATCATTAGGTAAATGTGTTTTGATTAATCTGAAAGATTTTGAAAGCATTTAACCTTCACATGATCTTCTGATTATTTTTTAACCATAAACAACAACAAAGCTGTTGTTATTGTTTTGTTTTGTACACAATTCATTAAAAAATTGATGAAAAATTGAATGAAGGTTATAAACCTATCTTTAAGATGCAGAAACCTTGAATTATACTTTTCACTTAGTTTGCATGCTTTAATTGCTTTTATTTTTATTTTATAAAAGCTGGTTTTGTGTGATGGACTGCGAAAGGAATGGTTAGATTTATTAATCAAACTATTAATCAATATTTTATTTACATAGCTTCTAGTCAATTTAAATAAAACAGTTAGAACACTTCAATAAACTAGCACATAGTTTAGGAGTGAAATGGCTTAAAATTTTCACATCCATGTAAAGTTTTTCTATATTTTTTCAAATTCATTGTTGATGTAATAAGAGGAATATAAGTAAGAATTTAGGTATTCTAAATTATAAGACTTTCTCTAGTTTGTACAAAGTATGTAATATGTTTATTGACCAGCCTCAAATCCCGATTCGATTGTATTCGGATCAAATTTATCAATTTACGTGTAATGGGAGTGATTTGATCAATATTTGTCTGGGTTATTTTGGTTTATTATTTATTATTTATTATGGTTGCTATTTTATTTTATTGTGAATGCTTGTATTGAGAAAATTTGTAGAGCCCAGCAAAGCCTCCTTTAAAAGAATATTGTTTCAGGACAGCTGGTGTACATGTGTGTAAATTTTTACGATAAGAATAAAAAAAATATATATTAAAGTAACATAAACTGTAAAAATAACTATTACAACTTATACAAAATTTATTCGAAAAATAATAAATATAAACATTAAAATTTAGAAATTTGTGGATTTTAGATCTGTTTGGGATAAAAATTATTTCTTTAATTTATGTAAAATTCCGAAGTTTCTGTGGAATCAAATTGAATGGAAATCTCCGTTTATATACGATTATAGTTAAATGGATTGCAATTGAGAATAAGCTGTTCTTGAATTATTATAGTATATCCTGAAGTTCTTGATAGGGTTTCTTTAAAATAATTTTTGTAATATCTATTTATAATTTCTGATTTAATTTCTTTTAAAATTTCGTTATTGATTTTTTATTTGTAATTCTCTATTTGCTATTGAGAGTTATTGAGAGTTATACTATATCAGCGCTGTGGCACGCCAAACCTTTGAGATAAAACAAATTTGTGTAAATTTTAGTAGTATAAAATCATTGAAATCGTAATTTAACACTTCAGCATGATTTTATTGTGCAAATAGTTTAGAAACTGTTAACTAGGAATCGAACAATAGGTCATTTTCAGATGGCAGAATATATATTTCTTATGATTAAATCTATAAATTATTTTCTATCATT
Source organism: Schmidtea polychroa (assembly GCA_959609185.1). NCBI lineage: Eukaryota > Metazoa > Platyhelminthes > Tricladida > Dugesiidae > Schmidtea > Schmidtea polychroa. Next base: position 23,042 of record CAUHTR010003072.1, read on the forward strand.
TTTTGTATATTCCGCATTTGTTTTAACAAGTAAAAATAAACAAGTTAAGATGCGCACGAATTTGATGAAGCAGACATCTTGTTGACATTATTATTGGTGAAAGATTTAATTTTTTTTGTAAATATTTAATAATTTAAAAATAGAAATTTTGCTAAATTAAATTAAAATCAAAGCAGAAAAAAATAAAACTTTTAGAAGAAGGAAGTGGCAGGGAATTCCAAGATTGGTGGACCGAACGACTTCTATCATCCACCATACAACAGCAAAAGTCACATTGATTTTACTAAGTCACTAAATCACGGTAAATATATTCTTATAGTAAAGTTATATTATTATATTAATTGTAGTTTTGTTAAAATTGTAGTTATAACTATTCTTTTTGACTAAACAAGACTTGAAACATTTAATGTGAACACATGGTATGTAACGAATCAATTAAAATGCTAAAAAATGTACTTGGTACGCCATGTTTTTATTTTTCAATTTTAAAATATTGGCACGCAATCTAAAAAAGGTTCGCCACCCCTGTACTATATAGTTTAATTATATATTAATATAATGTACATAATATCAGTAAAATTAACAACACATTACAAATCTTAATATCAAATTTAAAAAATTTACACCACACTACAGTCCGCATAGACAAATAGTTAAGTTTGATTTTAAGGTATTATTAAACGATTTCGATAGCTATTATGAACGTGTTATAAAAGGTGTTGAAAAGATTGTTGTATCCGAAAGTAAATGTACAAAATTATGTAAAATTATGGGGAATTTAGTTATGATGACTTTGATTTAATTGAATTAGTATATTTGATTTCCCTATCCCCTATATTATGTTATGTTAACCTTTATAATTAATGTCTATAAATACCTTCATGTTTATGTGCTGTAATTTTATCGTGCCGTCCGATGTGGATTAGTTAAGAAAAGTTTATGACAAGTTAACTCGTTATATCCATTTAATCGAACTTTTTCTATTCTATGTGGTATTTCGTTTAAAATTAATTAAATTATTAAATTGTTATATTAAAATAAAAAATATTTTAAATTTAATTAAAAATTATAAAACAATCATAATATTGAAAATCAGAACTTAGACATTATTTATACTGTACTAGCTGTTGTACCCGGATTCGCTCGAGTTTACATTTATTATAATATTTCATTTAAATTAATTTTTTGTTTAATGATGTTATTACGTTCCAGTATTAATTTTATAACAGTTTCAATTCCATGTTTAATTCACAATAAGAAAAGCTTTTAAAATAAATTTCAATTTGTAAAATCGAAAACGTTAAATCGAAAAATAACTGGTAATATTTTTCCAATTACACTAATCAAATAAAATTCAAATTCTCCATGTTTTAATTCAGCTTTGAAAACTTTTGACTAAATTATTACTTTCAACTGCAATTAGCAATCATATAATAAATTATTATTTATATGGTAAATTGCTGACCGGACAGACAAACAAACCGACTTAGGGTACCCTACGAGTGGTCACCTGGGGGTGAAACATAGCCTATGACTTGTCCCGAATCAAATGAGGGTCACATGCAAAATTTCAGCACCCTAGGTCCAACGGTGGGGAATTCTATGGGTAACAAACCAACAAACTTTTATCTTTATATATTAGATATTTGTCTTCATGAGATAGAAATATAAAAGTAATATATATTTTAAATTTCTTATTCAAAAAAATTATGAAAAAAATTTTATTTATATAGATTTTGAATAAAAAATAAATATTTTTGTGGTGCATATTCAAAGGGTTTTAATACATTCACATCACTTTGCAAATTTGTTTTTCATGTACCACTTCAAATCTGACAATACAAACACAAACACATCATTATTAGCATACACACTACTTTATAATCCTTTATTAGTTTGTTCATTAATATTAATCATCTCCTTCAATTGAGAGTGACCAAAAACATGAGCACGGGGATGGTTGGTAAGCAATTCTATATTCTATATATATCACAAAGCTTGTAATGTTTTACCTCCAATGTTTACAACCAAGATCCGAACTAAGTAGGATTTGAAATCAATAAATAAACATAATTTAGGTGGATTTAAACTAAATAAAATCAGTAGAATATTATTTTGATAAAGTTATTTTTTCCTTTTACTTACTTTTATAAATAATTATTTCAAGTTCTTTGGAAAAATTACCAAAAAGTCCATCAAATTCAGGTTTAACTTTGGCAAAATATCTTGTTTTATATTGAACTTGTTCTAGCGCTATCGTTGTGTTATCTATGTATCTCATATGATTAAATGATTTTAACAATGAAATCAACTTGTTGAAATAGAATATACATTATTCTTGTCTTGTTCTGGATAATATTCAATGTTAAAGGTGATATTGAAACAATTCAAAGTGTTCTGATAGGTCCAATATAAAACAACCGGTAGCTGAATAGATTTGATTGGTTCCAAGACCACCTCATCAAATGAAGCTAAAAAATAAATTATTTTTGAATACTTTAGATATTTTATACTAATTTTTGTATTTTGATAAATTTTCTCTGACTTTGTTGATTCTTCAAAGAAATTAAAAGTAATAATTTGGAAACAATATTCTGTACATGGTAGCAAATTATCAAATGTGAAATTTGTTTGGTTCGTTTCATATAAAATCATGTTTGGACTGAGTAAATTTATTTGATAATTGTCAGGAAATGAAACTTCAGGGGGCATTTTCCAACTGATTTGAAAAGATGTAGAAGTAACATTAAATACAACAATTTCTATAGGTTTTACTGGCTCTAAAATTATGAAGAAATTAACAGACAAATTTAATAAATTAACTTGATTAATAAATTGAAATTAACAATCTGTAAGTAAAATCAAATATAAAAAAAATTCTGGTCTTTTGAACGAAAGTTATAGAAATTGTTCGTTGTTAAATTATAAAGTCTGAAAGAACTCTATAAAAACAAGATCAATGATGTTAAAGATAAAAGATTTAAATAATATATTGGATTTGCCAGTTTCCAAAACGATCTCTTTAAATAATTGGTAAAAATCGCTTGTAAAAACGTTTGATCATTATTAGAGTCAAGTTTCTTACATGCTACTGGCGAGCCCCGAGTAAGTTCGAAACTAGTCTGTCATAGAATTGGCATTGAATATCTCTTAAACCATTTTATTCAGTTAATCATCCGAAAATTAAAAAAAAACATTTCATATCATGAAAAATTATATCATTTTATATTATTACGCTTAATTTATAATTAAATTAAAATTTATGACTTTCCATGAAAGGGTAAGTAAATAAAAAAACATTGGATCCCTATTCCAAATCTGAATAAAAATATATGAAATTCTAAGAAAAACATATCGCTTTTATAGTTCAATTCTAATAGAAAAAACTCAGATATTTATGTCTCTCATAACTCTTTTTTATTTAATTGAATATAATTACTTGAGGTAATGAAAACTATCGTCTCCATAGAAAAGTTACCAAAGATTCCGTCATATTCCGGATTGACTCGTGCAAAATATATTATGTCGGGTTCAATTCTATCAAGCTGTAATTCGGTTTTGACTATGCATTGGTCGTACATAAATGATTAAAATAACAAAAGTTACTTGTTCTATCTGTATAAATAACAGTATCACTGTTGGCTGGATAATATTCGACATTGAAAAAGATATCAGGACAATCTAAAGTATTCTGGTACGTCCATTCTAAGATTACTGGGAATCCATTGTAAACCACAGGGTTCAAGATGACTTCATCAAAAAAGGCTAAACTTTCAAAGGTTTTTAAAATATTATGAATTAATTAATATTTTATACCAATTTTTGTGTTTTGACATAGTTTCTCTGACAGATTTTGATTTACTGAAGTCGCTATGGGCACGAACTTGAATGCAATACTTTCGACAGGGTTTTAAATTGCGCAACGTAAAGTACTTTTTTTTTGTTTGATATATAACTCTATTTGGTTGTACAATTATATCATATTGGCAATTAATTTGAAGCCTTCTGGCTGTTTCCAGTGAAAAAAAATCGAGTTTGATGTTACATTGACAGCTGTGACCTCGATTGGAGCTTTAAGGTCTGAATGAAAACCATAGAAAAATTGGAAATCCAACGTTAACAATTATTATTATCCAATGCCTTATTATAATATTATAAATAATCTTTAATGATTGCTCTTCCTGTCTTTTACAAATTTATCCTGGAAAATACGTGAAAAGATTTGGGATGTGACCCTAAAATACTTTATACAGTGTTGGGATTTGTTTATCATGGAGGGGGGGGGAAACTAAAATGCACAAGGAATTGGATATAAATTGATAAGAATGGCAGAATTTATTAAAAGTCAAAATTCCCTTCTAAAATTGGATTTTTCACGTGTGCGCACACAGACACAACCAATGTTTTGGAATTTAGAATGTTAATTTTGGAATAGAATTGATTTACTTTTTGGAATTTACTTTCGGATTTTGGACTTATGTTTTTTTATTGAATTTCAAGCAGTTTTGTTTAAAAAGGTGAATTTTTTGAATTGTATTTTTGAAAATAAAAGTTTTGGACATTTTGTGATTTTTGAATTATTCGAAGTTGTTGAAAAGGGAATGACCAAACGAAATTTGCAACGAGAAGATTTTACCGATTGGAAAAGATTAAAGATTATTGAACATAACGATTTCATTATTTGCTCACCTTTGTTGTTCTCTGAAGAGAATTATATGACAGCCAAAACTAATGATATTTACAAAATGCTTTATGATGTTTCTTGTAAGAATTGATCTAATGGAGATGAACTTTATGATGTGTTACTTGAAAGCAGAATCGAATTTATAATCCACGATGGCAATGATAGAGCGGAGTCTGCGATGACAATTAACCTATAGGAATACAATAAAATAAAATCAATAGAGTCCCCAGAAAAATTAATTCAAAAAATACAAATTAATTAAGAAAAATAAATAATTTGAATTAATATGTGGAAATCCAGAGTGATACATGATTAAAATAATGAGATTGTTTTTTCCTCAAAATCAAATTAACTGAAAAGAGTTTGAGTATAAAAGCGAGAGTCACCTGATTATTGTTTTATTTTGAGAAATGGTGCCTACCTGATTGTTTTGACTTGAGAAATGCTGTTTGCCGAATTAAATTATTTTGTTTTTAATTATTTCGAATTTTAGTAACTATTTTTGTTGGATCTAATTTGGAGTCAGAGTCATTACAGACTTTACGATAATAACCCTACAAAAAATGGAATTATTTGATTTGAATTATATTTCTAATAACAAATACAGTAAAATCAGATTTTTTGATACAAAATTTCAAGGATAAAATGATTTTTACATTGGATGATTGGAAAACTTTGTCATACAATTGAAATGTTGTACTCATTTTGATTTCTAAAATATTTCTAAAATGATTAGAATGAACTGATATTACTTGATAAATTGTTTATTTAAATATATTTTTAAGTACAAATAAAAAAAGGATCGTTAAAAAAAGGAAATATAAGTGTAACAATTATAATAATAACATCAAATTCACTTGAAAAAGGGCAGTGACGAAAAATCGTGAATATCAAAAACATCGATATATTTACTGATTCATAGTCAAGCTTTTTAATAATTACAATAACATTTTTGACGATATTTCATTTATTTCGATAGAACAAACATTTTGGCTTTGCCTTTATTAAGTGTTATTTAAACAGACCAAAGATGATTGAAATATAAAAAGGGTTTTGACGATATATTTCCATTGTTTTACAATAAATATTTCAAGTTTATTTATTTGAAAAAATGGGGTTCTGGTAAATTTTTGAGAAAGAATGTAATTATTGCTAAGAAATTTGCGCTTTTACATATAATTAAGAAACTAGATACCGTATAAACCTGTTGTTTCAAAATTTATTACTTTCCATATCCCAAATCAAGAAAATGAATTACAAACAGAAGACTTTTAAATTAGGATATACAAAAAATTAAAAAAAACTATCAAAAGAAAAATTCAAGATTTTGGGAAAACTTTAAACCACCAAAGGTGTTTCAGAGAAAAAATAAAATTATTATAATTTTTGTGCAATAGATAAGTTTTTGATATAATTTTGTATTCCTTCCAGATTTAAAAATGATTTGGAATTTTCCAAGCAATTATAACTCCAATAATAATAAAACAATTAATTTTTATTTTGCTATAAAGTGTAAAAAATAAATAAATATAAATTATAATAAAAATAAATTTAAATAGTATTATATAATTGTAAAATTTTACTTTTTAGGATTTTTTAATATTTTTACAATGCGTGTTTTAATATAATATAATATACATTACTCACTTCGAAATGTAAAAAAAGGATAAAATAATATGTACAAAGTATTAAAGTTAATGTTTCTTTCTGAATTCTAAATTCATTTTAAAAATATTTTCAATTAATTTTCATTTAAAATTTATAAATTTTATTTATTATTTAAATTTTTAGTATTTAGTATTTAAATTTTTTTTGTGATTTAATATTTCTAAATTTAACATCTCACGCAAAAACTTTTAAAAATAAACATTTATTAGAATGTAATAAAGGGTAAAAATAATATTTTTAAGTGCGTTTAGCCTCTTGACAAAAGCAGGATAAATATTAAAATTACTCCGCAACCAGCGCATCAAAATATGAGTAATATAAATAAATAAAAAAATAAAAAAAAGTTTGGTTCTGAGTCTAAACGAGCGAAATATTTTTAAAATTTAATTTTAAATACTTTTTTCATCTGGGATGTATTTTTAATAAATTAATTTAAAATTGTTTAATGTGTAATGCAATTTGTTAGTAATATAAAATTTTCAATTTTTAATTTTATAATAAAATCTTTAAAGAATTTTTTTTCTTTTTGATTCTGTCAAAATATAATATACAAAGTTTAATTTTTTAGCCTCAATACTTTACCTCTTATAATGAATATTTCTAATTCTTCCGAGAACTGACCATATTCTTTATCGTAGCTTGGTTTAACTTTTGCGAAATATTTTCTTTCGTACTCAACATTTTTTAGCAATACTTTTGTTTCGTCTACGTATTTTCCGTCAGAAAAAGATTGGAATGATAAAATCTACTTGTTATCTCAGAGAAAAAAGTTTTATTCTTTTTTTCTAAATAATAATGAACTAAAAATGAGATGTCGGAACAATTCGAAGTGTTTTGATAGTCCCATTGTAAAATGAATGGTAAGCTTTTTGACTGGGTAGAGCTCAGTGTCACTTGGTCAAATGCACCTAGATATTGCATTTGTATTTAATTCTTTAATAATGTGTGAAATATTTTACCGATTTTTGTATTTTGGCACTTTTCCTTTGATAGCTCTGAGGGCATCCAATAATTAAAAACACGAATTTGGAAACAATATTTTCTGCATGGCAACACATTGTCCAATGTAAAATTTGTTTCTGTTGTTCTAAATATAACTTCAATCGGATGAACAAGCACTTCAAATTCGTCGGCTAATTCCAATTCTTCAATTTGGTTCCAGGAAATTTCAATCAAGTTGGCTGTGACTCTTAATACTGTGATATTTGTAGGGGTTTTCGGTACTGAAAGAGAAATAAACTAATCAGGAATTTTTGATGAATAGAACTATAAGTAAAGTTTTTGCTGTCAATTCTATTGTCTTACCCTTCGTAATCAATATTTCTAGTTCTTGAGAAAAGTTACTAAACATTCCATCATATAAACATCTGGCTTTGACATAATATTTTATGTTGTATTCCATTTCTTGAATTTCGGTTGTTGTTTGGTCTGTGTATTGCATGTCAAAAAAGGATAAGAATAATAAAAGCTACTTGTAATGAAATACTCAGGGATAATGCCAATTTCTGAATAATATTCTACTCTGAAGAGAATATTGGAACAATTCAAAGTATTCAGATAAGTCAACTCCAGCATCACTGGTAGCGTTTTTGACTTGACATAGTTCAAGGTCACTTCATCGAATGACTCTAAACGTTTAATTTTTTTAGAATATCATAAATGATATTTTAAAGTTTCATACCAATTTTTGTGTTTTGACATATTTCCTTTGACAAATTGGACTTACCCTTCTCGTTATAAGCATGGATTGCTAAACAATATTTTCTACAGGGTAATAAATTATCCAAAATAAAATTTGTTTCGTTTGCTTGATAGGTCTATTTCTTCTGGGTAGAGCACAACTATTTCGTAGCCATCAATATATAAAAATTCCTTTGGCTTTTCCCAGGATATCTCAATAAAGGTCGTGGACACGGTAGCTATCGTAATATTTGACGGAGGATCAGGAACTTAGAATAAAATTAATTAATTAATCAAATAGATATGTTTACTAGTACAAATGTTATCAATTCATTTATTAATTCACTCTCCAGATCCACCTCTGCATGTTACTACCTATTTACCTTTCCGCAGGTGTAATTTCAAAAAAAACTTAAACAGCATTATAAATTTTTGGAGAAATAATGTTTTCATACTTTGAGCAATTCAACATAATTTATTAATCATGCATTACAGTCATACATTCTTAATTATAAATATACAAATTAAATACAATAAAATTCGTGAATATCTAAAACATCGATATATTTACTGATTATCGGGCAAGAGAATGTATATCAGTTGCAGAGCTCTGTTGTCAACTTAGTCATGTATTGTGAACAGTTGCATGAAAAGTTCCGGTGCAACTTTAAAAGTACCATCAACAAACCAATGTGAGTGGGTTTGCAAGGCGTTCAAATTTTCTTCAATACCGAACATTCCAATTCGATGCGGGTCCAAAACTCCGGAATCACAGAAAAGAAAAGGAACGTTTCTCAATGTCATCTGCTGATCTTAAGAAATTACTATATCTGCAACTGTTTGTGGCGTTTCATGTGGTTCTTAAAAGTGTTTCCGTTTTCGTTCAATAGTTCGCTGGGGTGTGAAACTTCCTGAAACAGTGTGTTTTTTTACTCATTGTTTACGCGGTTCTATTGGCGGGGGCCCTTTTGCCGGGGGTCATTTTGTTGGTGCCGTTTTGTAGGGGTTGTAATATCGTGGCCTTTTTGACGGGGTCGTTTTTTCCGGGCCCTTTTGACGGGTCACCGAGGAAAGCTGTGTTATGAAATAACAGTGGAAAAACAAAGGATATATTTACTTAAACTTACCTACTCAAGAGTAAGACTTTACAAATTGATGTATATTCATTTGACCGCAATAGTTTGTGTGGAAAATAAACACAAAATAAAGATAAATGTATCCAAAACAGATTTTTTGCAAAAGTTAATATATTAAAAAAATTAAATTTCTTAATTTAATTATCACATTAATTTATATTTAAGACAATTTGTTAATTATGAGACCGGAATGTAACACAACATTCACCCTTTGAACCGGCCCGATTTAGCGACGCATGAACCCTGATGTGCGGATTACCGGCCTCGACATATATTATCATTGACATTGTAATGTACAGTTATTTTTGTTAATATTTTATTGTTCACAATTAGGAATTGTGAACACTAAAATATAAAATGCCACCATCTGGGAAATCCATCAAGAAAACTATATAGCGATAATTTGCTATAGTAAATTAAAAAAATTAAAAAAAAAGAAATCAATAACCAATTAAAGAGTTTAAAGATATCAAAGCTAAATTAGCAGAATAAACAATTTAAGATTATATCAAGGATATATCAGAAAATCACTCGTTGGATTCTTATCAAAGAAAGGGGAACAAACAATCTTAACAACCATTATATTGGTATAATATCGGAGAGGTAGGACGATTACGAAGCGGAAGAAAAGAGGTCTTGAGACTGATAGAGATTCACAATAACGAATATAATTTTTTATCCTAAATACATTCTTGCGCAATACAATCTAAAAAGTAAATTAAAGGAAGTGAAAGAAAAGAAATTGAGAGACCGGCAGAGATTATTATTAAAGCTACTGACTTTGGTCCAAAAATAAATTACTCAAAAGATTGATTAGAAAAACAACTCGAAATTACAGCAGAAATATTATAAAAGAAATACTCCATATACCACTTTTCTATTCAGACAGTATTACGGAATCCCCAGTAGCCAAGGTTCTTAATTTTGTTTAAATAAACGTTTTGGTACAATATATTATTGTTTATTATTATTTTTATTTTATTTGCTATTGTCGTACAAACAAACTCAACACGCACCCCGACTGTCCCGCCACAAGTTTTAACGGAGACTCTTTCGGGCTCATCAAATTTCTATAACAATAACAATATAATATAACAATTTCATACCACATTCTAACATAACAACCTCCTAATATAACAGCCATACGGCCCAATATACCACCCCATGAAGAAAAAATCCAAGTCTTGCTTTGTTTTAGCATGAACTCAGTGCGAAAGTGTTCCTATGTCTAGATCGTTGTGTGCAAGAAAACCGTGTGCTGGTATAAATCCTGTTAGGTGTTTCTATGCATTGGTTTTGGATCTGAAAACTATTATGTGATTCAAAATATTTAATAACCGGTTCACACCCCCAAAACATTTGAGAACCTGATCGCACTCACCCAAAAATATTAAAAATTAATTCTGCTTCTGCTGTTTGTACAATATCAGTTAAATCGCGGTTTGTTATTGAGGTTATATCTTCGCCAGACCTCGGCTTCTTTAAAAAACAATCTGACAAAAATTGTTGTCCAGGCGTTTCATGATGGTTGAAACAAATACCGAGAATTTACATAAGAACAACTAATATTATTTACTTTAATGTAAATTTAACGTCGATTATTTTATTTAACAAATTGTTAATATATATATACTTACAATTTTTATATAATATACTTGTTTTTACAACACTATTTTTATACTATTTTTAAACAAAATTTGTGACCACAACAACGAAAATTTTTAAACTAAATTCAAATCATAAATTGCAAGCATGCTTCTATAAATATTTGAATTTCGTTTGCGATTATTTAAATTTTTTCTTGGTAATTGTGGGAAGGCATGCTTTGGTAAAATTTTTGAATTTCGTATGTGATTGTTTATTTTGCTTTTCATTTCTTTGTTAATAACCGGTAGAATAAAAACGGTTCGCGCGAACCGGCTGAATCCAATAACTTATGATGTGTATCATTCCAATGCTTTCAATAAAACATGAACATATCAAATTATTCGCAATAATTATTTTATTTATTAAATTACAATTACACTTACTTTTAATAATTAGTATTTTTATTTCTTCAGAAAAGTTACCAAATTGTTTATTATATTGAGGTTTTACCTTTGCAAAATATATTTTGTTCTTTTCAATTTTCTCAAGTTTTATTCTTGTTTCGTCTGTACGTTTTACATCAGTAAATTATTTAAAAATAAAATCTACTTGTTGTTAAAGAATGAACATGTTTATCATCCTTTTCGGAATAATAAATCACTTGAAATAAAATACCGGAACAATTTAAAGTGTTTTGATAGGTCCACTGTAAAATTGCCGGTAACTTATCAGATTGAAGAGGATTCAAAACCACTTTGTCAAACGAAGCTAGGCATTAAATTTATTTTTTATACTTTTAATCATAAATAACAATTTATACCAATTAGTGTTTCCTGGCATAATGTCTTCTGTGGGGATAATATCCAAAAGTTAGAACGTATTCGAATTTGAAAACAATATTTTGTGCACGCCAATAAATGATCGAAACGAAAATGCTTTTCCCTTGTGTAAGTGACAGTGCCGGTTGGGAAAACATATATTTCATATTCATTGGTTGGTTCTTTTTTATTTGGTGATTCCCATTGGATTTGGATTGAATTTGATGTTATTTCAGACACAGTAATTATTAATGGTGCTTCTTTTTCTTAAAGATATGAAAGTTTAAAAACCTTTAAAAATACTATTTATAATTCATATCCTGCCGTTATAGAGTTTGTAGAACACTGGAAACATCTATGTTTAATGATGTTGAACATCCCGTAAAAGTTTAAATGTGCCCCTTTTATAAAATGAAGTCAGTTTGATAGTGACTACCAATAACAGTTAAACACAAACAAAAGGTTGTAAGTAGTAGTGGTTTTTTTAGAACTTTGAGACTTTAAATTGAAATAAAATAACCTTTTACATTATTTTCCAAATTTTTTAATTTCTCATAACAATAGTAAAATTTGAAATCAAATAAAATACAAAATGATTGAAGGGAATGTGCTGAAGGAAAGAATCTAAACTAAAGTCAATATTAATAAATGCCAATGAATCCAGACTATAAAAGGAAACACAACCAGAATCAAAAAAAGAAGTTGTAAAGATAAAAAGAAAACAGTATTAAAACGAAATCCAAAGTGAATTGCGAAGTTATTGGAGAAACGATATAAAACAAATTAAATCTATTAAGTAAATTCAAGTTAAAGCTAAGAAAGCAACTAGATAGAATATACCGATCATCGAAACCAAAATTCCAAGGTGTATTTTAAACATGCTATTCCTCCCGAAGGGCTGCAATAATCTCTTGGCGTCTTTGTTGTAATATTGAATTATTTGAGTCACTGTAAATTGGTAATCAATTGTGTAAATCAATAAAAGTTATTATTGTCTGGAGTTTGCTAATGTTGTTAAACAAGTTACGCTTTGAAATCAGATCAATAATTATTAAATTTCATATTTCATCGACGATCCCAACAATATTCTAATGATTTGTAATGACTTTATCAACATACAATTTTAAATTTAAATCATTAAATTTATTAAAAATTGATTTTAATAAAACATTTACAATCATTGATACCATTTCACAAATTACTCAAAATATACTCACGTTTAATATAGAACTTCGATTACTTTTCCTGGCGACAAAACATAATTGTTTTGATTTTTAATCTTTTTTGATACAATATCACTGAAATTTAAAATATTTACAATGAGCACATTTTATATTTGGACATTCAGTTTCTACATGCTGACAATTTCTTAAGTCTATTTTCTTAATTTACACCTGTTTCCTACCACTGCGTGTTATAATCACTTTAAATTTTAACTGATCTCAATTGGTCTTGAAATATTGGCTTTTTATCTTCCATTGTGATGATCATTGTTGGTTGAATTGCCTATCATTTCTTCATTGAGTTATCCATAACTATCCTATTTTAAAATCCCTTTCCATTTCGATATTTCTCATTACTTCGTTTGTCCTTTCTGTTCTTTCTTTGACTTCTAACATATTTTAAATCTTACATTTTTATATCTTTATTCAGTTCTTGATCATCTAGAGCATTTTGTAATAAAAATACTTTAATTTCTTTAAATCATTCCTCAAAATAGTTTACCTAACTCGTCAAAGTTTCTAAAATTATCATTTGTTGAGTCTTTGACTAGAAATATGGATCAACAACAGGACAACATATATTTGATAGTATAAAAATGTGTTTCGAAAAATTGCAATTAAATTGGTGAGAACCTATTTAATGTTAACGGATGGAGCGAGAAGTATGACCGGTGATAATATTGGACTCAGGGGAGAAATTAATGAAAAATTAACTTCATTAGGATTGAAAAAACCTTTATATTTGCACTGCATTATACATCAATATAATTTATTGACAAAAACTTTGAAGTTTGAAGATGTTATGAAAACCGTTATTTCTACTGTCAATTTCATACGACACAACAAACTTAACCATCGAGAATTTAGAAATTTTTTGGATGAAACTGATGCAGAATGGAACGGCGTTATTTATTTCGCTGAAGTTAGATGGCTAAGTAAAGGTAAAGTATTATTACGTTTTTTCAACCTACGAAAAGAAATAATCACATTTTGTAATGAAAAAATTCATTTAATTCCTGATCTTGAAGATGATGCTTATTTGTGGAAATTAGCATTTTTAACGGATTTGGTTGATCATATGAACAAATATATTAATAAAATGCAAGGCAATATGAAATTAGTTAGCGAGCTATATTCAAACGTGCAAAGCTTTCAACAACATTAACACTATTTCACAGACAAATATCTGAGAATAATTTCCAGCATTTCAAAATTTGCGATACTTTAAAAAAATCCGGTGAACTAAAAACCAATATACCGATTAATATATTCAGTGATACAGTAAAATTATTGATAAGAAATATGGAAGACAGATTTTCAGATTTCGGCAATATATTAAATGAATAACATTATTTGAAAATCCTTTTATATTTGACGTCGATGAAGCATTTCCAGATGTACAGCTTGAGCTTTGCCAGTTACAGAGTACCAATAGTTTGAAAGTAAGTTTCACTGAAAAAACATTGGTAGAGTTTTATAAAGGACTATCGAAACAAGATTTTCCTAAACTGAGAATATTTGCATCAGAGATGTTGTCAATTTTTGGCAACTCATACATATGTGAACAAACTTATTCAAAAATGAAAAATGCAAAAACGAATAACAGAAATAAACTATCAGATAATCATTTGTGGGATATTTTAATAATTCCAACGTCAAAAATAGAACCAAATATTACAAAACTGGCATCTATATATATATATATATAATGGTAATACTTAAGTTTTGGGGGGGCTGAATTCAAAAAATGAGTTAATTAATATATACTCTGAGTTTATCCGACAAAATATTCTGTCCCCCTATGGGTATTGCTCACAAGGGTACTACTCACATTCAAAATGTCGTAAATTTCTAACATTTTTATGAATTTTTATCATTTTTGTGAATTTTTGGTAAAATTATCAATGAATGCCTTAAACAACAAATTTGCCTAAATAATCATTCAAATAAAAGCATTAAATATCTTTACGACTAATACCCTTACGACATGTTGAATGTGAGTAGTACCCTTGTGAGCAATACCCATAGGGGGACAGAATATTTTGTCGGATAAACTCAGAGTATATATTAATTAACTCATTTCTTGAATTCAGCCCCCCCAAAACTTAAGTATTACCCTTAATTTCCATCAATTGTATTACATATTTGGATTTATACTTTTTAATATGATTGAAAAAAAAATTTTGTGGCCCTCTGAATCATGTAAATTTCATTTTTTGGCCCAAGTAAAAATAAGTTTGACCACCAATGATTTAAGTAATAAATGGTTTAAGAACTTTAAGAAAATTTAAAATAAAATTGTGAAGTTTGAATTATTTTTTAAAAGAAAATCTTCTAAAAAACTTTCAGTAATTTAAAATATTTTTTTAATTGAAACATAGCTAAATTCAGAGATTGAAAGGGGTTAACTGATAATCGAAAATTTTCTATTTTAATTTAAAATATATATTCCACAGCAAAAGCTTATTTCTTCATTTACTTGTTTAATATATTAAGTAATAATATCATATCAATAGAAAGTTTTCATTTTTATGGACACATATAAGCCAGTAAGTTAAATAATTGCATAGATTGCACAGTGCATTCTTATCATGGATTGTAAATAGTGTTATAGCATTTATTTTATCAAATATTGAAATAATAAATATTTTCTAATTTTTGATTGATCTTTATTTTTATGTGATTGAGTAATTGTGAAGTCGGCAGTTAGAACTTTATTGAATTTCCAGAAGATACAATCATATCACTAAACTCATATGGAACAAAACTCTGTCTATAATCAAACCATATTGTTCTCTATCTCAGATTTCAGTTGTGTTGGGCCACACTCTGACTCCACGTGGTCTTTAGTTGAATTAAAACAACGACACCCAACAAAATAGATTATATTAAATTTCATCACAATTTCTAACAATATTGTCAAGAACATTATTACTTTTATCTGCACTTTAACCAAACGTGTTAAGGTAGATCTTTCCAAAGGAAAACCGTATTTTATGGAACATCTAATTGATTTGATTGACAAACTATAATTTCGCTTTATTTTTCTCTTTGACAGTTCTATGAATAATTCTCTTTTCACTATTCTCTTCTCTTTTTTCTGTTTTTTTCTGTTGGTTTAGAGACTGACGGCTGGTGTTAAAACTATTTTCAAATTATAATCATTTTAACTATGAGAACCCATGAATTATTAAAAACAGCTTACCATGATAGATGTATATTTACATTTCCTTGTCTATTTTCACTGCTATTAGAAGCTGCTAACACATCTTCAAAATTATTTTTTTAAATCCGGTTCAAAAGTTAACGTCATAATTCCAAGTTTTATATTAATGAAATATTGTATAATTTCTAAACAAATTTTCAGCGTTGAATAAAATATTCCAAAAAACCATTTATTAAAATTTCGATATTTGAAATAGATTTATTTAAAAATGATCCGGTTAAAAAGCTTGTTTAATTTAAAAATTTAAAAATTTCAGTTTAAAAATTATTTTCAAAGTTATTTTAAATAGTCAATTATTTATCATTTAAAATTATCTTAATAATTTTTTGAAATATTATATCTCAGCTGAAAACACCTTATAATTGCTACTTGGAATTTCATGTTCAATTTTTTAACAGAGTTAATTGGCATATTGCAAAACAAATTAGGAGACAAATAATGTAAAGGGGCAGTTAATGGTAAAGGTAAATGCAAGTGCTTGAATTATTGTCACAACTCTACATTACATTTGATTAAGACAAGAAATGTCTGAAAACACAATTTGCATTTATTATGAGTTCCCAAAATGTTTAATTTGAAATGAAATTGGGTATGAAGGTACATTTATTTCCCATATCACACTGAAATAATATTTTTTCCGTTTTGAAAATAAATGAAAGTATGCGGTTTAAAATTTGGAGTTCTGGTTATACAAAGTATAATATAACAGTAAAATAATACTTATTTTTATGATTTTTACTTCTTACCTTTAATCCATATTACTAAATCATCACTTAAAGGACCAACTTCTTCACCATATTTAGGTGTCACATTAGCCAAGTATATTTCGTTGTATTCGATTTTATCTAATATTAGTTCTGTTTTGTCTACATATTTCCCATTAGTAAATAATTAAAAATTAAAAACTACTTGTTTGATAAGAAAATGAGCTTGAGTTACCTCTAATTTTGAAATATTCAACAATAAATACAATACCGGAACAATTAAAAGTGTTCTGATAGGTCCATTGTAAAATTACCGGTAATTCTTTTGTTTTGATTGGTTTCAATGATACTTTGTCAAAGAATGCTAATTTTTGGTTAAAATGTTTTATTAGTTAAAGAAATATTTTACAAAAATTTGTATTCTGACATATTTCCTTGGATAGGTCTGATTTACCCCAGCCATTGAAAGCCCGGATTCCGAAACAATATTTTTTACATGGTAACGTATCCAATTTAAAATGCATTTTATTAGTTTGATATATATCTTTGGTAGGTTGAAGGATAACTATTTCATATCCCTCTATCAATCCGATAAAATCTGGCTTTTTCCAATGAATATTAATGGATTCAGGTAACACTTTTGTTATTGTGATTTCTTGTGGAACAGTTGGTACTGAGGAATAAAAAAATAAATAGACAATATAATAAATTTTTGTGTATGTTTGGATTTATTGGGAAAATTCAAAATAGTAGAAGAAAGGTTAAAAAATATAAAATATATATAAGTATCCAAAGCGTTTTGAGCACAAAGGTGCTTGGATAGCAAAAGTGCCAAAATTTTCAGACAAGGAGGAAATATTTGAAATTGGAATTATTATTCATTAAGTTATTTCTATTTAAATAAACAAAATTATTTTAAATTTTAAATAAATTTAGAGATTTATCATAATGAACTATCGTTAGTAAGGGTCTTCGTTTTTGTATCGTTTTTGTATGTTTATAATTTTTTTATACATTTTTTTGTTTTTGATCAATAAATTTATAATTATTATATTTTGTATTTTACTAGTACTTACTGATATACAGAGCCGAAGTGAAGGGGCCCAAGGAAAATATTTTATGGAGCCATTTTACAATTTTTTTTTATCAATAAGGTTAATTTGTTTCCTACTGTTAAAATATAAAATATTTAAAATAATAGTTTAATTTCGAAAAAAATATTACATTTATTCATATATAAAAAATATAATCATGAAGTACAATTCATAAATAAAAAAACATTAATTTAGAAACATTTTCTTCTAGATTTTTTCTCTGCAGAAACTTTAGAAAGGTATTATATTAAATAAAATATGTAATATAATTAAACACTTCTTTACTTATATTACATAAATATAATAATCTGCAAATAATTAAAAGATGTAATAAGTTTTTATAATAATAATACAAAATTTGGGGCCCACCAGTCGGCCCCTAAGCTTCCGCCTTGTCACACTAAGGGTAAATCCAGGCCTGCTGATATGTTTAAACAAATGAAATTTTAAGGTATGTGGGTTTAAAGTGGCGCCAACTAAAGTTCTTTACACAGGCCTGACACTACTGGCACACCTCTCGACTCTCGCTATGCAAATATTTATTCTTTAATTGTTAATAAAAATTTCTAAAAATATATTTCTTTATTTTCTGTATCCTATAACCTCCTCCCAATAAATTTTCACAAATATTGGTTTTTCGGGAAAAAGATCACCTAAGGTAAGATTTTTATTTTGATTAATATAGACATTTTACAGACATAATTTTAAACAAATTTTGATTGTGATAAAAATTCAGAATACAATACTCACTGTACGTCGGTAAATAAAACTTGTATAATAATCCTTCCAATGTCTTATTGTTGACTGGGAGAACATAAAATGAGAACGTTACATTCGGACGGAGGTTGTCAAATGAAATCTTATTGAATGTATCGTCGCTTATTTCAATTAATTGACAGCCACCGAATGTATTTTCAATAATGGCCTTGGCCTTAAATTAAATATCGTATAAAAAATGTTCTCATTAATTATTTAAATAATTATTAATCCTCCAGCGGGGGCTATTTTTATTTTTAATAATTATAAAGATTATATTATTGAAATGCAGAAAGAAACATAAATTTTAGAATAAAATAGAAATTTTTATTGACATAATAAGATAAGAAAGATAGGCCACGGAATTGTATAAAATAATTCAAATGCGTTATCCGTGTTGCTTCCATCTGGATGATTAATAATAATAATAATAATAATAATAATAATAATAATAATAATAATAATAATAATAATAATAATAATAATAATAATAATAATAATAATAATAATAATAATAATAATAATAATAATAATAATAATAATAATAATAATAATAGTAATAAGTATAAAGTGATAATTTAAGCCTTTTGCTGCGAATAATGTATTTAATGAAAATTTTTCAACTATAAGATAATCCTTTAAGATAGTCCTTAATAATAATAATAAGTGTTTTTATTATATTTTATCCAATTCTGCCAAAATAATCACTTGAAATGTGGTTGAAATTCTTCCTATTTTCACATGTTATCCTTGCCTATGTCTAAATTTTGCAGTTCTCTAATAGTTATTGGTTCTAGTTTTTGATCTCTGACACTCTGAAAAACGTTGAAAATTTTATTCATTGATGTCAATTATATTATTATTACATTTAGTGGTGAAAAGAAACGTGTTTTTTTTAATTGCTGCATTTTCTGACGAAATATATGTATTAAAAGTTAAAAAAGGCTCTCATCATTAAATAAATTGTAAGTTTCTTTGATTTTTTTGCGGTTAATTTGATTCTTTTGAATTATTGCATTGGCTCATACAGATCAAGGCTTAATAAATTAGTTGGCAATCTTTTGATTTCATCAAATATTCTTTACATATTTCTCAAAAATTCCTTCCTTTATCCGGTGATGCTCATTCAAGCGGTTCCCTGGACATTCATCAATAATGGCAGATTGATAGACGAATAGACTGCTTGAACTTCAACATTCTTCGGAATTCCTGATTTTTAGGTTATTCAAACTTTCTTTTTTGAAGATCATTACAATATTTCACATTTTTTTCAAACGAAGCAGACATCGGAAATTTCTTCTTTTCATTAAATGTGTGAGGTGTTTTCAGCTGAGAGTTAAATATTTCAAAAAATTATTAAGATAATTTTAAATGATAAATAATTGACTAATTAAAATAACTTTGAAAATAATTTTTAACTGAAATTTTTAAATTTTTTAATTAAACAAGCTTTTTAACCGAATCATCTTTAAATAAATATATGTTTAATATCGAAATTTTGATAAATGGTTTTGAAAATATTTTATTCGACGCGGAAAAATTGTTTGGAAATTATACAATATTTCATTAAATAAATACTTGGAATTATGACGTTAACTTTTGAACTTGATTTAAAAAATAATCTAGAAGATGTTTCAGCAGCTTCTAATATGTCGACCACGTCTATGGATTTCTTCATAAAGAAGCTATTTCCAAACGATTATCATAGAGGAGATGATGTCGAAGCATTCATTAAAAAATGCGATAAATATTTTAAAGTGGTACAAATGGCACATCTCTTGATCGAATTACTGATCGATAAACAGATCAGAGATATATATACTGGAGTTGACCAAAATATCAAATGTTATAAGGAAAGATTGCGAAAGGCATTCGTCAAAAATACAAGTTTCGCAGAAGATTTACAATCTGCTATGTCTTATAGACAGACGAGTGAGGAGCCCGATAAATATTTTACTATCATAGACGAGTTAGTCGATAAAATATTGGGGCATGAGTTAAACAAGGAAAGTTTGACAGAATATCTGCTGGTACACTGTGCAGGTGAGAAAACTTTGAAACGAGAATTATGTCTAAGTGACACCAAAGGAACAACAGTAGTGAAGAAAAAATCAAGAAGTTACACGAATCTCGTATAGTTACAGAAGAGATCTATGCAGTGAGAGAAAGAAGGCCAGAACAGAATATAACAAGAAGTTACAGCGATGTGGTAACAAATCAAACAAGAAATATTGTATCACCAAGATATAATAGCGACCCGAGAGAGTATCGAGAAGAAAGACCGAACAAAACTAAGAACGAATGTTGGACATCTCACAAGGTAGGACATTTGAGTAGAGATTGCATAACAAAGACGGCAGTTACATGTTTTACATGTGGAAGTCAAGGAAATGTAAGAAGTCAGTGTCCACAGATGAAGAGAAAGGTAGTCGAATGTTATGCGTGTGGTACCCCAGGACACGTGAGAAGAGTTTGTCTAAAAAATAAGGTGTACAAGGTGTAGCTTGGGAGGTCATAAAGAGGCAGATTGTTACACAAATTTGGAGAGAATGAGATATCGGAGAATCAATGAGAATTTTGGAAGACAACAAGAGCGATACAAAGCAGGGCATGGTTATCAAGGAACTAGAAATGATACAAGACAAGCAGGCAAGAAATACGTAGCATTCATAGACGAACCAAGTGATGAAAGAATATATGATAAATACAGAGAATACCCAAATATCAACGCCCGGATAGAAGAGAAGACAGTCGGGGCAGTGTATTAAACAGTGATGCTGACTCCCAAATTATTAATTATTATAATAAAAGTATAATATCATGTATTATAGAAAAAGATGTGAAAGATATGGAGGTAACGGAAGAAGAAAATAATGTAATAAGGAAAGTAAACAGATTTATAAAAAATGATTTTGCAGAAAGAGAAAGAGACAAAATACAAATACTCACCTTAGATGAATGGAAAAATGGTATTATTAGTTTTTATGGATTTGTTCGGATATTAGTAAACAGAGGAGAATCTATGATAGAGTTTACAATTCGAGGTGTAATATTTTATCAACTTTAATGGAGATAAGTGGGATAATAATCAGTATTTTACATGGCATTTATGAAAGGGAAATCATTCATTATAAGGGATGTCATGAATTGGATTTATTTAGGGTTACGGCTTGGATATCAGTAAACTATAGCCTTCTCATATGTGATTGTTTGGATATTTTTGCCAAGGTTTATAATTTTATGGTTCAATACTAATGAAGATGTATTTATAATAAATTTTGTATTTGAAATATTTGGATTTTTATTTCTAATTATTTAAAGTAATATTTTTTTAAGTCAATATTTTAACCCTTTCGGTACGGTTGGTACACATAGGTACTACATAAGTTTAACAATATCTGAACAGTTATTTTTATGTAT
Organism: Schmidtea polychroa; assembly: GCA_959609185.1. Lineage (NCBI taxonomy): Eukaryota > Metazoa > Platyhelminthes > Tricladida > Dugesiidae > Schmidtea > Schmidtea polychroa. The sequence goes on from CAUHTR010003072.1 coordinate 45,038, forward strand.
AAAAGCAATGCAATTTGTACCACGCCGTATTTTAGGCGTTTCGCTATGGTATAAAACTCATATAGCCTATAAGTGTTTTTTTATCTTAACATATACTACACATTCAAATTATTATACAAACTGTTTTTTTAAACAATTTTTTAAATACCGTCCCGAAAGGCAGTGGCGGAACTTCAACATTTTTCGGTTAAAGTTTAATACATAGTTATTCACAGCAGCCGCTATTCAATGATAGTTTTATGTTTGTAGGCAAATATAACTGCGGGGAAAAAGTTTCAGAAAATGATTGTAAATATTTTTTTAGTAATAATTTTGGGCCCCCGCAACGCAGGGTCCTGCGTCCACTAGTTACGCCACTGCCGAAAGGCCTAAAAGTACCTGAATATTTTAGTATTAATTATCGGTTATTTGTTAAACATTATTTAATTACATTTGTGATACCTTTAATATATCATAATGTTATAATAGTTCAACTTTTTATTACATTGGGTTATAATTTATTAACCTATCATTATTTTATTTACGTCATGTAATACCGTATATAATCGCGTATAAATCGAGTAAATTTTAAAAGGTTTTTAAGTCCTAAATTGGAAACCCGTGTATAAGTCGAAATAACAAAAATAAAAAAAAAGGTTTAATGATTTCATTAAAAATTAATTTGTACGTTTTTTGACCCGCATATAAGTCGAAGTGGTTATTTTGACTTGAAATTTTGACGTAAATTTCTCGACTTATACGCGAGTATATACGGTAATTATATTGATCAAATGCTTCTAAAACTTTCTGTTCACCAACTTCAATACATTGAATTATGTGTGTACATCAAACTTTTGACGAATTCATTTACAGTTCCTTAATGGATATATTATCACAAATATTATCACAATTTTATTTCTATATCGGATGAGTTTTATTTCAATTTAATACCATTTCCATTATATTTTGCTAGATATTTTAAATATTAACAGATTCAGACATTATTTAGTAATCAATACTAATTATGAGGACTGTAGCGTTTCCAGACGAAGAATGTTATTATAATAAAGTTTTGTATGTAAAAATCTCTTTTTTATTGTTGTTAATTAAGTATTTAATTTTAAGTATTTAAGTATTTTACATATGTAGTGTAATGATTTCAAATCCTTGGATGGGTGAATTATTTTAAAAGAAATATTTTAATATAATATCATGCTTTGTTTAGTCTAAATTAAAATTTTCATTGAAATCGGTCAATAATTTCGAGTTTTGAACGAATAAATTATTCACTCCAAAGAAATACAGTGGTATGATTATTTTTATTATTGTTATTTTATGAGTTTGATGGGTTAAGTGGTTATTTTATTTATGATTTTTGATTATATCGTTTGGTTGAAGGTTCAAAACCAAGTATTTAGTTTTTTATTTTTACAGAAATTATTTTTAAAATTTATTTATATTACAGGTTGAATCAGCATGCTTTTTTTCGTATAAATTGAAATTTTCATAAAAATTGGTCAATGATTTTTACATAAAGGTTAATGACATTTTTTCACCTACTGGCATAAAATGCAGTAAATAAGAATTACATAATAATGAATTAATTACATAATTAATTACTATTCTAACCCCTTGGGGTTATTTTATTCCATTTAGTGCTTTCATTATTTACTTCGTGTTATACCTTTCAATTAGCAATAGAGAAATTTCATCTATTGGTCATCTTTAATAAATGGTGTGCAAACGATATAAAAGTTAAATAACAAAGGAAATACTCCATTAATACACGGAAACCATACTAGAAACCATACCAAATGTCGCTGTTCGTTCTCGTAGTAATGATATGTGATGTTGTATTTTGATCTTGGTCGTAGTGAATTCTCACATTGGGTGAATTGTACTAGTGTGATAATTTTTGCAAAGTGTGTGTATGTGCACAATGACTAATTAGTTCTAATAGAGAAGGTGTCCATGAGTTGGGATTAGTGGGTCCTTCCTGGGAAATTTCTGGATTTTTCTAACCCCGATTCCCGGGATTTCATCATTATAAAACCCGGGAATTAAAAAAAAATTTATTCAAGTTTGTCATTTTAGATAAAATACCAAATGTTTTCATAGTGATTAATGGAATAATATTTTAAAACATAAAAAAACGTTAAACCATAGAATATTTCTTTACGTAGTAGGCGTAGGTTCAGAAGTTTTTGCACATTTTTTTAAAACAGCTATTTTAGTGTTATTCATTTATTATTGTCAATTCATTTTGTGTAGTTTATTTAAAAAAATGGTAATCCTTAGAATATTTGTTTTCGTAGTAGGCGTAGGTACAGAAATTTTTACATATTTTTGAAATAGTTTATTTAGAGTAATTCATTTATTATTGTTAATTAATTTTGTGTAGTTTATTTTCTTTTGAAGTGATTGGTAAGCAATAAAATCTGTATTTATTCATTTTAGTGGTGCCCCATCCATCTACTATGATCGATTGCGAGAAGTTTATAAAAGAATGAAAAAAACAGGACTAGGAATAAATCCGGAAAAGTGAGAAATTTACAAAACCAAATTAAAATTCCTTGGTTACATCGTCAGTGAAGATGGAATACAGACAAATTCACAGAAAAGATCAAGTCAATTATAGAAGCGACGAAACCACAGTGTGCTAAACAACTTTGATCGTTTCTGGGTTTGGCAAATTACTATAGACGATTTGTCAACGATTATGCTAAAATAGCAGCACCCCTACATACAGCAGCGTCAAGTTGTGATAAAACAATCGAATGGTCAGAAAATTGTGATAACAGTTATAGACAACTTAAAGAAGTCTTAACACAAGCTCCTATTTTTGATTTTTCTCGTATAGATCGTAATTTTATTTTTGATATTGATGCCAGTTTTGAAGCTATTGGACCAGTGTTGAGTCAAATAAAAGAAGACGTTTCAGAAATAGTTATCGCATGCGGGAAAGAATTCGTGATTCGAACAGATCATTAGGCTTTTGTATTTATGAACACGAAAAAAAGCAATAAGTCCACAATTTCAGACATGGATGGCTAATTTATTGGGATACGATTACCAATTGAAATACCGGAAAGGTGAAAAACATGCAAACACAGATGGATTATCAAGGATCGAGGGTAGTTTATGTGCACAATGTCAGACAGCACATGTACAACATAAACAAGAAAGATCAAAAGTAAGATATATCAATATGTTGGGTTATTAAGTTGGTGATAAATTTAAATGTTACACTGGCTCCAAGCTTGTCTTTGCCTGATCCACAAATAATACTTGACAACAGAAATCTTTATTGATAATCACAAATAAACTTTCACTTTACACTGACAATCAATTCAACACTCTGCTTGATGACTATACAATGCTTATTACAACACTCAGTGAGGAATAGCACTTGCGTATAACACCGGATTAAAAAGATCACAAATTACTGATTGGTTTATCAACTGGGACTTGAAACTTCTTTCGTTTAATTTTTCAACTAATTCTTTTATTCAAATCTTCTCCAACAACTATTCTTCACTATTATTTTCTTAACAATTCTTTTTCACAACCGTTTCTCCAACAACGTTTCGTCCGACGTTGTCTAATTTTTCTCTAATAATTTTATCTCCCAAATTGTGTCCACCAGTTTCCTTTTATATAGTTTTTTTATTTGTGGCACTGGCGACAGATTCTGTGTCCCATTTTCATTTTCTTCTTTGTTCCCCGCTACGTCAGCTTTATCTCTGACAAATTTCGAGGTATTTTTAATTTTTATGTTGTAATGAAAATGAATAAAACATATTTTTATACCATTTATTGTAATAAAAGAACAAAAAGTTTATTTCTAAAGCAATTAACATTCCTAAATTAAAAAAATTGCTTTATTTTACAAGTAAAATAAAAAAAATGCTTTGCAAAAAATATTACTGAATATTTATTCGAGAAAAAAAATGTATTGTCACAATAAAATAAAACATCAAAGAAACTAAATTGCTTTCTTTATTCAAAATAATAATAATAAGTTTATTAGTTTAGTATAAATTACTTGCCATGATTTTCATTGAAACATGTCAGGCAAAACGCTTTCTTGCCCGTAAGGCAATGTGTTGCAACTTTTTTTTGTTTTTTATTGAGCTTTTTCTCTGCCTTCATTCTGGGATATTTTTTTGTAGCACGAATAACATCTTTTGTGAACAATTTTCTTTGCTTCCTGTCTTGGAACTTGGGTTAGCTGATGATCTTGAGTTGGTCCAACTCTGATACTACTAGGAATATTAACTCCAATCAGAGCCAATGCAACAGATTTTGTGAAGTCAACAAGAGTATTTTTTTGGGACTATAATATTTATTGTGTATGACCTAGCTATTCAAAATCACCATGCTAATTAGCTGAAAAATAACTTTCCTATACCATTTTACACTTTTTCTTGCCGTGCTGTAATATTCAATCATTTGATCCGATAAGTCAATCATACCTTTGACTCTGTTGTAATCCACAATTATTAATGGTTTCAATACTGATTCACCACTTCGATTCCATTTTCCTGTTTCTATCTTATCTGTTCCATGAAATGTGGAAATGAGGAGAACTTCTCTCTTGTCTTGATATGTGACAATTCTGATTCCTATGTCATTAGAGGTTCCCTTTATTTCACCTTTCTTCAATTTCATTTTCTGCGATTTCTTTTCAAAGTCCCACAGTATTCAGTATCATTAGCCTTTAGATATTTTGCAAGCTCGATAATACTATACCAATTATCGGCAACAAACAACCTTACATAATTTAGGAGTTTTTCTCCAAGGTCGATAATAACAGATCCTAAAGGATCTAATCCTGGTCGATTTTTGCCTGAACCTTTTCCACAATATACTGAAGCATTCCAAATGAAACCGCTCATATCACATAGCTTGAAAACTTTTATGCCATATTTGTGGGACTTTCCAGGATTGCACTGTCTAAACAAAAGACGACCACGATGAGAAATCATAGTTTCATCAACAGAAATTTCTCTCCAGGCGTGTAAAGCTTTTGAATGTTAAAGATTATCATGCCCATAATGTTTGAAATTTTATGCAACCTGTCCCCAGGTGTGACAGTGTCATTTTTGCTGAAATGCCAACCAAATCGATTATGCGTCATTTGAATGTGATGGAATAGTGGATGAAAAAATATTTTATCCTTTTTCAAGTAATCTTCAATTCCAGGAAATTTCAGAAGTCCTGTCACAATAATAATTCCAATAAATTTCTTCATTTCAACTTCTGTAACGTCCTGCCATTTATTCATTCTTGCTCCTCGAGAAAGCCTAGTCTTN
>CAUHTR010003073.1:0-24246 GCA_959609185.1 Schmidtea polychroa
TTTGACTTAGTAAAAACTTTCGATCACGCCATTTTGCAGGAAATTAAAATCTACCTATACAACGTTTAAAAATTGAAAAATAAAAATTAAAAATGGTGCCCACCTTATTTAAACAAAAATTCAAAATAATTAATATTCAAATATTACATCATCGATTAAAATAAAAGTATTAAAACAATAAATTGCCTAGGCAGGTTTTTAATTTATTATCAGCTATTTCATTAAAAAGAGGTGAACGACAAAAGTATGATGCAAATGCGTGGATTACAATAATATTTATTTTTAAAAACATCAAAAATATAAAAAATTGGTTAGAAAAACGATACAAAAAAGAACAGAAATGAAAATATGAAAACATCAAATATAATTATACTTCTTTAAAAATTCAATTAAACGAGTGATGTAAAAAGAGCTTATTTTCAAAAAAATAATACAAACTGAAATTAATGAAATTAATGAAATTTTTGTGTTTCTACTGCTTCACAAAATTGTTTAAATTTTGGACGCTATTCTGAAATTTTCAATTTTGATCGTAGAAACATGATTTTAAAAGTTACAGCACACATAATGGTGACCACCGTGGCCACTCTATTTAAACAAATAAATTTTTATTCAAATTATTGATACAATCAAAACATACAACATTTTCACTTCTATGAATTTTCGACTTTTCTTTTGTTTTCCTTTATGACAAAATTGGCAAAATCCCCCGTCTGACTTTTAGGATTTGTATAGAGCATCTACTGCATAGATCAAGACGGCATTATATCTCCGTTGTCTCTGTAGTTGATACAGTATCAATGGCATTCACTGATTAATATTAAAATACTTTCTTTTCCCATAAGCAACTTAATAACTGAATTAAAAAATTTTATTTAATAATTTTTTTTCCCAAAACAGAAACCATATGCATGAATTTTTTTGCTTTTATTTAATGATATTTAAATGGACACAGTCTGATAATTCATTTTTTTTTTTCGATAATTTTTTTCAGTATGATATTTAATTTTAAAAATATTTCAATATTAAACAATAAGTTTTTAATTTATTATCAGGCTATTTCATTAAATTAACTACTTTAAAATCCACACAAGCATGTCAACAGCTATGAAAGAGGTGGGGAAGACATTAAAAGTCATGAATAAACAATGAATATTCCAGCTTTACAAAAGGTTTGATGGAATTCGAAAAAGAATCGCTGTATGGAGTTAAAAGATGAAATGATGAATGATGCTCTTGATGATGGATGGAGCTGACGACGAAGAAGATATGGATAGATAGTTATCAAGTAATGGTCCTTATTTAGAACCAATATAAATATTGAGTTCATACCTAAAAGATTAGTTGACATAAATTAGCAAGACATTAGCAGGTTATGAGTAAAATTTCTCATCTTCGTAACAATTGGTCGAATAGTTTAAAATATGAAACAAAGTAAAATTTATTCCGAGAACCTTGATAGCAGTTTCACATTTTTATCGAATGAAATACAAAAGAAAATTATTTAAGCAAGTTTAAATGAATATAAAGAATTTTTGTATAAGAAATCAATACAATTTAAAATTGATTTTTTTCCTATTTTTTAAATCAATAAAATATTTCATTTTATATTTATAATAAAATATATTTTATAGTTTCTTTCTAGCTTTTTGGTAAATTTGGCGATGAGATCTGTAATATTTAATTTTTTAACCTCCTATTTATTTATATATTCTATTGCTAGAATAGCTAACTAAATCATTCAGTTGTGATTGAGCTTTTGGATTTCTTTTATCACTTTAAACTTTTACTAAATGTCTTCATTCTTACAACATTTAGTTATGAAGGCTTTCTCATGGCATTTGTTTTCATCTTAGCTCAAAGTCCTGAAGCATGAGTTGCTTTTGCTGCTTCATTATTATGTAATTGATTTCTGACACTATAAACAACTTGCAAAGTAAAGCTCCCATTATGTCACTGTTTTGATTGTTACAGTAAAGTAGAGAGAAGTGAGCGCCATTTTTGCACAGATAGTTTCCGAATATTTCATTTGAGGCTTCAAGTCGACGACCTTTTGGTATGATTTCATGCGTGATCGATTGATTCCCTGGAGAAATAACAGATACCAGTAAATATTTGAAGTATTTTCTCCCTGTCAAAGACTTCCCCCGGTTTTCGGTTCTCATTTTTAAAATATTTAGCACGCACAGAAAATCTTGTAGTGACTCACTTTCTTTGTTATTTATTCCAGTGGAACCATATCAAAAGGTTTGGAGCTGGCACTTTATGTCGGCTGCTAGTCCTGTGATAGACTATTCGCGAAAATAGCCCCAGCAAGCCATATGGTTCTTTCCAAAAATTCCATCAGTGTTCTGAGATTTCCCAATGCCTTTCTAGATTTTCATTAGTTTTCCACTGCATTTTCTTTAATTCAGCTACTGCTACCCAAGGTGTTTTGCCAAAAGATTTTCCCAATGCTGTGAGTACATCTTCTAACCATATCTTGTTTCATGAATTTTCCCTTATCATATCCAATGTTGCATATGCATTCCCAGTCAGAATCAACGGGAATTTTCAAATTTTTAAGACTTCTGCTTCCCAAACAGCCTAGCAGGTCTCTGCTTTTCTTTATAAAATCTCGAGTAGCCGGATCAATTTTGTTGGCCGCGATAGATTGTGATTTTCCTTAAAAATAACTAAATAACTTTATTTTGACCATTTTTGTCATGTGACCTTTACGTACTAGGTCACATGTGTATTTTCGATGTTTAAATTACTTTTCTTAATTCCTTGATCCTAAAAAATTTGCGTAGACACTAAAATCAAATTTCTAGCACATGTAGTTCCAAGATATTCTGTAAATTAAATATGGGTGAAAGAAACAAACATGGGAAAATTTATGTGAGTAGAAAGGTTTAAGTTAAATAATTTTCAATTTCAATTGCTTCAAAAGTTTATATGCTGTTAAAATTAAAAGTTATAATTTATATTAAAATTGTATTTAATTAAAAGCTTGTAAAGTAAATATATTGATGTTTTTGATATATTTACTGATTTATAGTCAAGCTTTTTAAAAAATACAATGTTAATTGAAAAGAAATCAATGATGGAATTTGAAAAAAGTTCTTATAATATATTAAATATTATATTAAAATAAAATTATAAAATATTTTAAAATCTTTAAATATATTTAATATAAAGTGAAAAATAATTATATTAAATATACAAAAATATTCTAAAGTGTTTATAAAATCTATAATATAATATAAATTTACGATATCTATAAATTTATGATATCTATAATATCTAAAATATTATAAGAACTTTTTTTAATTTCACCACTGATTTCTTTTCAATTGACATTGTATTTATTAAAAAACTTGGCTATGAATCAGTAAAGATATCGATGTTTCTTTGATATTCACGAATTTTCCGCACTGCCTCTTTCAAGTGATTTTACTTGATTTATAGTCAAGTTTTTTAATAAATACAATATCGATAATTTGTACAGACTCCCTATTTGACTATAAAATCTAATATATATATATATATATATATATATATATATATATATATACAGGAATACTTCGAACAGTACGGTTAATCGGTTCTGGAATTTAGCCGTACTATTTGAAACTGGACTATTCGAGGCATTCTGGCGCTAATAAATTTACGGCTTCGTACCCCTATTAAGAAATTTAAAAATCGTGATTATAATCTAATAAACAAAATATATTTTGTTATATTTTTATTTTTCTGATATTCAAGAGCAAAACAAACATATTTAACACAGTTGTACATTTAAATATATATTTATTGAAATTTATAAGCCGGCAATACCAATTCATTGCAACTAAATCAATAAAAAGAATTTATTTCATTTTTAAAAAATATAAAAATAGCTGATGAAAAACAAGTAAATAAAATTAAATAAACACAATTTAATTTAAAAAAGATCAACAAAAGCAAATCACTTAAATTCTAATGTTTAGATTCATTTTTTATTGTTCGTCTATTTTCATAAGTGTTTCATTATCGAGATCTTTCGCGCTAGATTGAAAGCATTCCATTACGTTTACGGAATCTAGATCTTCAAATACAATCATATTTTGAAAATTTCAAAACCGTACTATAGAGAAACCGTACTGATCGAAACCGTACTATGCGAGGTATTCATATATATATAAATAAATAGTCTAAATAGAAATTAAATCAACTCACATAACTCAAATATGTATTTTTAATTACATTATATAAACAATTGTTTACCAGTTGTTTATCTCATAGATTTTGTATCATCTTTGTGAGAAAAATTAACAAAAATTTTAAAATTATAATAATTTTTATATAGAAAGTGTTAGTTATTAATTAAAAAACAAATGTTTAAAGTTTAATTTATCCAATTTTTATGAATGATTATTGATTGAAATTTTATTGTCAATATTAATTAATTAGTAATTGTCTCAAAAAATATTTTGGTTTAATAATAATAATTAAAGGATTATTATTATTTTATTTTAAAAATTGTACTGAAATAAAATTTGGAATTATGAGTAAACAGTTAAATGCTATCAATTTCTAATAATTTTGAAAAGAATTTTATTTAATTTTTTAAAAAATAATATGTTGGATAAGGTAATTTATACGCCCCATAATATTAAAAACACACTTAGCATATAATTGTATTACATAAGATTTTACGGTACTTCCGTGATATCTTACCCCCAAAAATTAAATTATAAAATACAATTAAAATAATATAAAAAATGAGAGAATACATTATTGATGACGTTATTGAACATTATTGAACATGAATTTATGTGGCGCAAACGTGTTCTAAGCATCAGTGCCGATGTGTTCGACATTATTCTCAACGACATTTACAAACTCTTTACAAACATTTGCTGAGTTTGTAACTGTGATTTAGAAAATAAATATAATAATTATATGTGTTCTTTTTTAATTTAATTTTTGGGGGTAAGATAACACGGAAGTACCGATTTTACAAAACAACTCTCATTTATCAACTGTATTTTTAATAATTGAATTATTCCATCAATTCTTTCGCCACTATTTCTGTCGTGCCACATAATACACATTAAAAATACACTTTCTATAATTTTTTTTACTATACGTTGTTTTATGTTGCTGAATCAGTTTTAGAAATACTTACCTATTTCAAAGTTTCCTCTTGTTGCATGTCAAAACCGAGGCAAATCACTACTTTCATTAAATTTAGGTTATCTACACGCAAAACCTGCTAAAAACGGTCTGTTCTTAAACTTTTTGTGGTTCGTTGTTTTCGATCGAAGTAAATAAAAAGCACCACTCATATTTATCCACTGAATCCTTTGTTGCTTTAATGGTCATGTTTGTTCTACTATAGTTACAGTTCATATAAGATCCATAGTCTTGCAAAAATAATTCTAGAAACAATTCTTTGTCGTTCATTTTTGATTGGAGTGTTTTAAACGTTATCTGCTTGCATTTGAATAAAGATTTTATTCAAAAGGACAGTGAAATAAATGATGAAATAAATAAATCTGCTCCAGTAGTCAATGTTCCAACGAAAGCACGGACACTTGATCTGGCGATTGTTGATGATCTTGAATTTTAGCATGTAAACTCCAGTATCGTATGATGTGAAAGTATTTGGATCTTTGCCTGGAATAACTTTGTTAATTAACTCCTTTTGACTGAAGACGGATGGGTCAGTTCTTTTTTCGTACAGAATTTTATCAGGACAATCGCAAGAATTAAGAATTAGTGTTCCAAGGTAAATTTTTTGGGTGGTGATGATCAAGACCATCATCAGAGAAATCATAGATAGGAAAACGAAGGCTTCAGTTTCTTGAATGTCTGGCATATTTTCTTTATTGGTTCTGATGAGATTTAATGCTTGGGAAGTTGAATGATTCGTTAATTGTTTTTTTATTGATTTTGATTTTGGAAAAAAAGTGAAGATTATTTAAACAATGATTTGAATTTGATTTAGTCACAATTAATTCAATTTTAATTTAATTAATTTAATAATATATTTTAAGTTCAATTATTAAATTGATAAACCTTAACATTTCAAAAATGTTTCAAATTTATTTCCAGTATAACGAAAGAGGTATTTTATACATATTATAATAATTTCTATATCTACAATTACGAGTGACTTTTTTTTAATAAAAAATCTGTTCTTTCATTGAGGTTTTCGATGAGCTTGGAATTGAAATGAATTCAAAATTAGCATATCTAGAAACACCAGGTAATAGTGAGATAAAAAAACCTGAAAACTCTAACAAAATGAATATTCCGTCCGCAGTGGGTGGTGTTGATGAAAATGATCTTGAAGCCCGGTTGGCAAACTTGAAAAAGATTTAATTCGGGAAGATTAATATTGATTGGAATATCAGTTTACATTTCAAGTTTTAACTTGAAGAAACGAAAAGAATTTTCTTCGAGTATTTTTTTAAATAATTTAAATAAATTATAAACTGAATTATGCTTTTTAACAAAGGTTTCATTGATTTCCTAAATCGGGTCGTTACGTAATACACGTGTGATGTAACTGTAATTTGATTGGTTAACCTTTATGTGAAACTAGAGGTAAAAGTTCGTAATGCGGAATAAATTTGTTGGGGTTGTCGGTGAAATATAAAATTATTGATCTGACTCCACAGTGTGACTTAGTTTACAACAAAAACGTAATCTAGACAATATTGACTTTTTTGGTCAGCACAATTAATTACCAATTAAAGACAAAAATAATTCAATAATACTAAAGTGAATTTTGTGTGCTTATTGGAACCCTTCAGGTAGAATTGCACTTCTTCAATAAAATTTGGAATTCATAACTAATTAATTACTGTTTCTGGTTTCGACAATTGGTAGAATTTATCTAGTTTCCTTCCTGGCTTTAACTTGAAATTATTCGATTCTTGTGATTACTAAATTTAATGATTTGTTTCAAATTGCTTTTAAGATCTGACGTTGTTTTCTCCAATAATTTCGTTTTTCTCATATGATCCGTGATTCTGTTTTGTCGTCCATCTTTGTTTTTTTGAAGAATTTGTCCCTTAATCCAAGTTATTTAATTTTCATAGTCTGACATCTAATGGCTCTTGGAGATAATTATTTTTTCGACTTCTGGGTCATTTCCATTTTCCATATATTTTTCGTGTTTGATTTTCCTTTTCAAATTTTACTTGTTTAATAAGAACGACCTTGTTACATTTCATTGCTTAACTCTATTGATTTGGTTATTTTCTTCCCATTTTCAATTTCTTTTTCTTGCTTCAGTTTCTCAGGATACTGGATCAATACATAATTCAGTTTTCTCCTATAATTTTGCTTACTTTAATAATTTTTAAATTTTGCTACTTAGATATCCTCAAGAAAAATTAATAATTTCAAATCGTGAGAAACTTTTAACAAATATTAAGAAAAAACCATAAAAAAAATCTAACTTAATATTTTACTTATAATTTGTTATTTCAAAGATACATTTCTCACCATCTAATCTTTTTCACATATAAACATAAGTAAATAATTTGTTTTATTTAACTTATACAGTTTCTTTATTAAAAAGCTTGAAGACTACGAATCAGTAAATTTATCGATGTTTTTGATATTCACGAATTTTCGGCACTGGCTTTTTCAAGTGAATTCACTTGAAAAAGCCAGTGCCGAAAATTCGTGAATATCAAAAACATCGATACATTTACTGATTCGTAGTCTTCAAGCTTTTTAATAAATACAATGGAAAAGAAATCAATGGTGAAATTGGAAAAAAAAATTCTTATAATACTATATAGTTTCGTCACAATTATAGATATTACGATCTTCATACATGCTCATTTTATCTCGTAACAGATCGCTAGAATCATTCAAAATATTCTGATCTACTAATCCAGCTTCACCATAAGTTCTTTAAGAAAGAGGCAAGCTATCATGTAGATTCCTTAAAATCTTTAATATGGAAGCTTTCTGCAATTTCCAGCGCCTTCGAATTGATTGTATCTACACCTATTGTTACATTTCTACTTTTCGTTTGCTGAAGCCATTGCTATAAAATTATTTCAAGACTCTTTGTTTTTATGACACACGTGTTCTACTCAGTAGCGTATCTAGGGCCGGGCAAGCGGGGCTTTTGCCCCGGGCGCCACGATTTTAGGGGCGCCAAATTGATTTTTGAAACCTAAACTTTATTTAAAGATTTTCGATTTTGAAATTTAACCAACATTAAAATAACGAATTTTGATTATTTGAAATACATGAAATTTGAGTTATATCCAGAACTCAATCGTAAGATTTATAGAATTATTTGTTAAGCTCAAAATTATTTGAAAAAACTTTCAAACTTTAGAATATCAAAGATGCCGAAACCGAAATTAAGTGGCGCACAAAATCGTAAAAAGGCCAGAATATTCCGAAATGAAGCTAAAAAGTCAAGTCAAATGTTGCAAAATTATTTAAAAAAGGAAAAGGTTGAAGAAAATGACCAGATAGAGGATATTAAAGAAGACAAACATATGCCTCAGTCAGATTATGAATTTTTTGATTTTGATGCCTCACAAAACAATGAAGAGTCGGATTTTGATTATAAAATGACTGAATCCAACAATAGATCATGTCTTTCAACAATTTCAGAAAATATTCCGAATCTGCTTTTGTTCAATGATTTTGGATATTTGGAATTTCAAGAAAGTTTTCATTCATTCAGTCCAATAGTTTCACAAAAACTAAGAACTGAAGTCATTTTACGTGGCCCGAGTTTATTTCAAAATAATAAAGGAAGCTTTGCAGTGCATAATGGACGTTCAATTACATCATCATGGTTTAAGAAGAAGTTGGCAAACGGTATATATGTTAATCGATCTTGGTTAATTTATTCGCCTCATAAAGAAACACTTTTCTGCTTTTGTTGTTTGTTATTTTATAATGATTTTTGTAAAACTGCATTTTCTTCACCGGCTGGTTTTAGAGATTTTAAGCATTCAGAAAGAGTAAATGATCATGAAAATAATATTATACACCGTCAGAATTTTACAACATGGAAAGAAACTGAACGAAGATTGTCTCAAGGTGCTGGAATCGATATGGAAGTTCAAGCTCAAATATTGTTGGAAAAAGATCGATGGAGAGAAATTTTAAAAAGATTTCTTTCATGCATAAAATTCTTAGCATTTCATAATTTAGCATTACGTGGTTATAATGAAAATTTGTTGAATACAGAAGGCAATCCAGGTAATTTTCTGGGTCTCTTACAATTGATTGCGCAATATGATCCACTTTTGGCAAGTCACATGGAACATTCTCGTTTACATCCAGGAACAACATCTTATTTATCACCAGGCATACAAAATGAGTTTATTCACCTTTTAGCTCTAATAGTTCGAAATGTTTTGATTGAAAATATTAAAAAAAGCAAATACTTTGGCATGATATTTGATTCTACTCCAGATTTACAACATCGTGAACAATTTTCAGAAGTTATTCGTCACGTTGAAATAGATTTTGATAAAAAAACAGTGGAAATTAAGGAATCATTTCTGGGATTTATTGAGCTAGCTGAAAAAGATGCCGAAGCTCTTAAAAATACTATACTCAAATTATTACAAACTGATGGATTAGAACTCTCGGACTGTCGATCGCAATGTTATGATAATGCGGCAGTTATGGCTGGTCATGTTTCTGGATTGCAACAAAGAATTACCAATTTGAACCCTCGCGCAGTGTTTATTAACTGCGATAATCATAGTTTAAATCTTGCAGGATTACATTCTGTTCAAACTAATCCCATAATGCTAACTTTTTTTGGTGTAATTGAACAAATTTATTTATTTTTTTCAAGATCAACCAATCGTTGGCAAAAATTAACCGATGTCATTCCTTTGACTGTAAAACGTGAATCAACAACACGATGGAGTGCACGAGCAGAAGCTGTAAAAGCAATTTTTTTTGGAATCGATAATCTTGTGAAATTAATTGAAGATCTTTCTGATGATTTCAATCAAACATCTGACACAAGAAGCGAATCATACAATTTATTGCAAAATATATTGAATTTTAATTTTCTGGTTTTGATAAATTTTTGGCATCACGTTCTCGAGAAAATTGATCGTGTACAAAAACGAATGCAAGATCCAAAAATTAATTTTAAAGATGCCTCCGATGATTTACAAGGATTAAGCATACATATGCAGCAATTTCTTGAAGATCTATGCATTCAATCAATTGAAGCAGGTAAAAAAAAAATGTTTTGAATGGGGCGTTGAAATAAAGAAAAGAGTGCGACGTATAAAAATTAGATTAGGTGAAAAAATGACTGATTCTGGTTTGACTGCTGAACAAGAGTTAGATCGTGTGTTGAAATGCTCAGTTGATAGATTAATTCAAGAATTAAAAACTCGATTTACTCGCCTTAATTCATTGAACGAAAATTTTGGATATTTCCTTGACACTGAAAATTTTCTAAATTGCCATGATCCTGCTAAATTAAAAGAAAAATGTTCAAATTTGGGAAAATTTTACAATTCAGATATTGATGAAAACGAACTATGCAATGAAGTTACTGACTGTAAAATGCTTCTTAATGCTCGAAAAGATGAAATTCCAAAATCACCTATAGATCTTTTAAAATTTTTAATATCTTATGGTGAAGATGTTTTCCCAAATTTAAGAATTTCATTGCAAATTCTTTTGACAATTGGTATTTCTGTTTCAACATGCGAGCGTTCCTTTAGCAAATTAAAATTAATTTTGTCATATCTTCGAGCAACAATGAGTGAAGAACGTTTAAATAATTTGGCATTATTAAGTATTGAGAAAAACACTGTGAACAAAATTAACTTTGATGATGTCATTGACAAGTTCGCAAGTGTTAAAGCACGAAAAATTTGTTTGTAAATTATTACAATAAATAAAGTTTAAAACTAACTTGTTGCAAAATTAAATTAATTTTTTTTAAAACTGCTGCAAATCAATTTTAAAGAGTGAAAATTTTTGATTTTTTTTAAATAATAATTTTTTTTTCTTAAAAAAGAAATGTCACTTTAGTGCAAAAATAATATACCAATAATAAGGAAAAGAAAAAATTCACGTGGAGAGGGGCGCAATTTTAAGTTTTGCCCCGGGCGCCTTGAACCCTAGATACGCCACTGGTTCTACTTTTTTTTTGGTTTATTGGTATTTCCTTAAGATTTGTGGTGAATTATGAGGTTAATTCGCGTATGTGTGCGCGTTGAATTCGGAGATGGTGTTTGTGTTTGTATGCGCACACAGACGCGATCAGTGTCATTTTTTTTGGTCGGGTTGTATTGAAGGTAAATTTTATGAGTTGTCTTAAAGATTGATTATTATTTTAGTTTTTTCGGATTTCTGGAATTTTGTGAATTTTATTGATTTGTTTAAATTTTAAAGGGGTTTCTGGAAGTGGATTTTTTTGAAAAATAAAATTTTTAATGGCTACGATTAATACAGATAATTACTATGATCATAAATGCAACAGGGACGTTTACATATCTCAGGATGGTAAATGTGTGACGTGCAATGATGGATTTATTGAAAGAATTGAATCTGATAACTCAATGGAAAGTGATGATGATGCCTTAAATGTTTTTCATATTATTCGTCATATTCCTGGTGGAAGTACTACAAACGAAACTGATGGTTCCTTTTTTATTACTCCAAGAGATCCTGATAACAGAAATAGTGTTTTTGGCCAACTAATATCAAATTTATTTTGTGGATTGCTGCCACTAGATTTTAGATCAGATTCGTCAGATTACATATTCTCAGATCAAAGTTTCGACAATTTTGTAAAGAGTATTATGAATCAATTTGAACAGAGTGGTCCTCACCCAGCAAATGAGGCAGATATTGAGAAATTACAAGTCAAGAAAATCACCGCAGCTAATGATACCGGTTCCATTTGTCTGTCAGATTATGAGGTGGCCGATGAAGTGTACGAGTTGCCCTGTCAGCATAGATACCCTGTTCAGTGTCTAGAAACGTGGATAATTAAACAATTTGCTTTGAGTAATTTGTTAACCATTCCAATAGAAATTTTATATTTTTCTGCTAATATTCTTTGGGTCATGTTCACTATGGCATCGATTTTTATAGCCCGTCAACTGTCAGTGACGAACTTTATTGCTTGCAAAATAGAAATTTTTGAACTAATTTCTTTGGCTGTTGTGGAACTTGTTAATAAATTGTCATCAATAGATTATATTATATAATTAACCAATTTTACTCGATACAATGTCTTCAAATTTTTTATTATTCCCATGTCCATTGGTTGGACTAATGATGTGGTGGGGGGACGAAATTCCAGCTTTATGTTTTTGATATTTTCTAAATGAGGGTGAGCGCCAAAATTGTCAACAAGCATCAAAATATTTCTTTTCTCAAGCTATAATTTTACGTCCCAACTCGTGATCCAATTGACAAAAATTTTCGAAGTCATGCACGCATTTTTGTTGGCATGGTACTAAACTGATAAACTTTCCATTCTAAGCCCTTTGAAGAATCTAGGCTTAGCACCATCCACCGCCTTTTGATAACCATTCTATTCAAAGTGTTTTATAACACAAGGAATCGTCTGACTTAGCAAAAAAATACAGGCTAGTTTCATCCGCATTGTAAATGTCATCTGAAGAAAAGTCTCCAAATAAGTTTTAATTTTTGTATTTTTCCACTGTTCAGTGCTTACGTCATATGTACTGCCCTTTTCACCGTTCGCTTTTCTAAATTTGATATTGTGTCTTAATTTCAATCGAGACAACTAAGAACCAGTTCCTTTGAATTCGTTGTTGCCCAGTTTTTTCCTAGCTCCCCTGACTCCATTTTCAAAATTAAAAACTTACATGATAGTCATTTGTAAAATTGAATAAAGGAAGTTACAAACTTCATTTTATCATAAATGGTGAGTCACCTACAACTGATGTACATACCAACTTCTATATTTCAGAATTAGGTGTAAAATGGACCAAAACAAGTTACCACAATTAACTATAAGTGTGCATAATTGACAAAAGCAAGTAGACTTACACGACAGTAAATCTCGCTCGCATAGATATCTAGCGGTAACTGAATACAATACAGTTGCAACGTAGATTGCGTGTAATAAATATTTAAATATGTACCGTACAATGCTGTACTATAAGTTGTCCACATTAAGCGGTGTAAATCATGGGCGTCCGCAGTAATTTTTCCAAGGGGGCAAAAATATTTTTTTACCGAGTAGACAATTTTTCTAGGGGGAAAGAGAGTTGAAAAAAATACACGTGTATAATAAATATTTGGGGCATTATACAAAATAGGACTTTTTTTTCGTTAATTTACAAAATAGAACACTTTTTTATTAATTTACAAAATAGAACTTTTTTTTCATTAATTTACAAAATAGAACACTTTTTAAAACCAGAACGTCAGTTAATATTGAAAGTTTTTATAAAAGATATAATTAATTCCAGATATAATTAATAACATTAAAAAAACAGTAAGCCTCTTTAAATTAAATTTATTTATTAATTTTTTTTGTCTTGTGTTTGTCCAACATTGTTTGAGCGCATCTATTAAAATGTGTTTACATTAATCGAAAAATAGAAAAATGCCCCCCCCCCACTTACCCACCCCTCTTGTGGACGCCCATGGTGTAAATTACTGTTAGTTTCCTAGTTTGTTTTCCATTTCTTGAGATTTGACTCAAATAAACGGCTGTTCTCTTTAACCGATGGCCCAATACAGCGGAATCGACTGTATAATAAAAATTTCTTTTACCATTTATTAGCTATTTTCAATAGTTTTACTTTTCCATTTTATAAAAATATGAATAAATTCTAATTTTACACAAAATGTCGGCAGTCTTTATCAAGTTTACATTATTGTAAAATTTAAATTTTCCTATGAAAAATAATATTTAACGAGGTTAATAAATTTTAAAATAGTTATTAAAAAGGAGCTTTTCTTTGCTGAGCGCCTATTATTGGAGTTTCCGCTTGAGTTATAAGCATTTAATATTCCAGTGGTTTTCTCCATCAATTAAAAAATTTTCAAAACGAATGTCTTTTAAATATCATTTTTACTCTCAAATAAGTTGTCAATTTATTATTAAACCTGTCACACACATAAAAATTTCATTAAATTTATAATTATATTTTGAGTTTTCTTTTATTTGTATACAGGAACAGCTATTAGATAATCTGTTAAATATTCATTTTTATTTGATCGAATAAGTAAGATTCGTTCATTCATATATAAATGATGTTATATATCAGGGGTGGGTACGCATGAGGTCCTCGAGAGCCAAATACAGGTTTTCACTGTATTACAAAGAGTCACAACATATTGCAATATGACAATATTTACTATATAATCAGATCTCAATGGGAGCCACGCAGCTCATCAAAGAGCCGCACTTGCCCACTCCTGTTATATATCAATGATCTATGAATACATTCACATAATCATTCATTTATTTTTATTACAACTATAGATCAAATTTTATATTCTTATGTAACACGAACTTTCGGCATTCCTTTAAAAATTAACACTTGATAAAAGCAGCTCTGAAAATTTGTGTTAAGTAGGAAATAAAAATTGTGATCAATAGTCGTAAATAAAATAAATAAAATATTGAAAGAAGGCAAAAACAGATCAAAAATGAACAAAAAATATTCATGTTTTAATAGGGATTTATTTTATCGAATGCTTCCAGTTCTTTGAGTTATTCATTCAAAAATTGATAAAATTTATTTGTAAAAAGGGTGTTAGGATTTTATTTATTAGCATAATAATTAGTGCAAGGAAATTTTATTAAGAATTTAAAATAAATTAATATTTTAAAACTCTTAAGAACTCGTTTATGGTAAACACTGTGAACAATATTTCAAAAAAGGTTATTATTATCTGGTACCATCAGTGCTGTATTTGGCTCACTGGCGTCCTAAGGCCAAAAATATTATCCGCCCCATCTCAAAATAAATTGGATCTTGTAAAAATTCTGCCCCTAAAATTACACTTATAAAAATTCTGCCTCCAACAAAAATATTTTTAAAAAATAAATAACTTCAAGCATAAAACAAAAACAATTTTTATTTATAAAAATCTCTTATTAATTCTAAAGTTTTTTCAAAACTCTCTCCTCTAACGTTATCTCTCCACATAAATTCATTTAAATAATCGTTTTATATCTTCTTTTGTTTTTAGCCCAATAAGATTCTATGTTTTGAGTGTGAAAACCGGTAACTGGTTCCACAAAGTTAACTGAACGATTAACGGTAAAGTTAACTGAAACGGTACTGTTAATACCCCATAACTTCAATATTATTATAGATTCATCTCTATGAATAATGGATCCTTAAAGCACTACATCTAGAATAATAGGTTTTAAAGTAACGGCTGCCCTATTTGGGACCACTTTCATATATTCTTTAGCAGATAAATATGACGTGTCCACAATTTCAAACACCTAAATTTGGTTATTAGAAACTCTACCTCGATGGTATTTTTGTTTATGGCAAAACAGATTTTCATCGATTTGACAGAATACATTATTGTCACTCAGCCTAACGGGATTAATATCAAAGTATCTGTTGGTTAATGTACGTCTTGAAATAGTGAAAGATTTTAAAACCAAAACTAAAGACTCCTCATTTGACCTCATCTATAGAGAACATCTTACCAATTTTTCAAACTTATCAATGAAATAGGCAGTAAAGAACCTGTTCTTATGGACAAGGTAGTCTTGTATTTAGAACAAATTTTTATTAATTACATTTGTAAAAGTCCCGCCCCAAGGGACACATTTTTAACAAGATCCATCTTTTGTAGACTTTTCCTTATTTTCGTTACCATCATCGTCATCAACAGCAGATTTAGCCTCTAAAAATAAATTACGTTGCTCATCGAGTAAAAGTAAATCTTCATCTGCTAAAGGTTCATCGTGAGATAGGTATTAAATTCTTGTAGATATTAAATTCTTGTAGAGGTTTATTTTTTTAATCGTATATTTTAAACTAAATTTTAACGATATTTTTTCCGCTTTGGCTAGAACCGCATGTTTGGCCAAGTATAGAGAAATTATGTATAGAAAAGAATGCAAACTGCTAGGTTTAAGAATTTTAAATTCGAGAAACACTTTTATTGAAATATTGAAATCATGTATTTAAGGAAGGTTCTGTATTAAAAAGTTCATTTATTATAGGACTGACGAATGATGTTTCGTATCAATTGAAGGCCAACAGTAGATTTATAAATGTCGTTAGCAGAAGTTGTAAGTCAAGTTTTGTTGGAGACGTACAAAGAAGTATTGATATTGTTGCAGGAAAGCCAGACAACACGAAGACGAATATATATGAAGAAAGCAAAAAATTGCAGAATGTTAAACATGAAAAAGATGTTTTAAATGTCAATTGACGGAGCATTTATTCAATTCATGTCCGAACCAAATCAATCGCAAATGTTTCAACTGTGGAAAGACGTGTCATAGTTACAAATTGTTTAAAGGGAATTAACAGGGAAATGGGAAGGGGGAATCACTTGCGACGGCTGTTCCTCAATAATGGTGAGCCTGTTGTAATAAAAGCAGATTAGGGGAGAGTTATTGGTTGGATGGAGGGTTTGTGTGCGTGTTGTTGGTGGATGGGTGATATGTTGCACCTGGTATGAAGGTGATGCGTCGTTGCGATATCTTTTAACGTAACGGGGGATATGGTGACGGGGTGTATGAGTTGCGTTAATGCCTGGGAGTAGCGTGGTGCTGTGTAAATATCTGCGCGTGGTTTGTGTGGTTAGAGTGCTTGAATGCGGTCAGGGTCCTTAGCGAGGTGAGGTGGGTCTTCTGAGTCGACCAATGGTAGTGAAGTTTGTAAATGGTAGGGGAGTGCATAAAGAAATAGGTAGGTCAATAGAGGTGCGCTTTAAGAAAGACCAGGTACAGCCACGTCGTTCAATCGGACGATTTCTGCCAAAAAAGGCTAGGTTGTTGCCCCGAGTAAATCTGTGGTGCCAATAGCTTTTGCAGAGCTTGGGTCTGTGAAGAATTGTATTTAAAATAATAAGGGTTTTCAGGCTTTTGTATTGATTTTCTGTATCTAGAGAATCAGCAATTTTTGGGACAAGTTCGGATATCAATTCAGCAGGTAAGATGTCAAAGAGATGATCTGCGTGTAATTTTGGAAAGGAGGCCATAAGAGCTTCAAAGATGCAAAATCACGATGAAGGTGTGCCGTCCAAATCTAGGAAGAACGGGATCATACGAAAGGTGCCGTATGAGAAAGACGGTTCTGATGCACTACGGACGTAACAGTAGATGTCTAAGATTAAATTGGGAAGGACCTCAGTGATTGTAAACGACATGTAAAAGGATGTCTTGTCGATTCGAAGAGAAGCGCCAATGTCGGCGCGTAAGTCTGAGGTGACGGTGACTTATCGTATTTTGTAATCAAAACGTGTCAGTACAGAGGCTGGGGACATTACTATGATGGTGGGGAAATAATCGCTGCTGCGCGTAAAGGATTCAATAGAGTTGCAGGAGTAATTTGTAGCAAAACGACGGGTAAGGAATTTGGGAAGGGTGAGTTTATGTAAAAATTTATATGAAAATATTAATATGATATAATATAATGTGGCAAGAGTGAGCATATATATAAATTTATAAACGAAGAGGGATGTAAATAATATAAATAAATATAAAATATTATGTAATATTATATAATAAAAGATATATTTAAAATACGACTCGCTCGTTAATCTCGACTCGGTACTGGCTTGATATTGATTTCTTCGTCGTTTCATTTCTTAACGCCTTTGGTAAATTTTGTGGTCCTTAGTGCTCTGCACGAGCCTCTAATGCCAATGTCTCGAGATCTATTGTTTTTGAGAGACCGATTGGCAGCAATTCTGAAATTTCCTGGGAATTATTTAGCATTTTCTCTGGACCAATCATGTCTTTATATAGTAGACTGAAATCTATTTCTGAACCCATGAGAATGTCTGGAAGTTTATGATTGGTCATATCTGTGTTGGAGTTGAGCCTTGAATTAAACTGCTTGGTGCGTTTTTGTTTCTTTTTATGATTATTTAAACAAATGTTTTTAATACTTTATTTTTCTATGTAGTACTTTTAATATATTATAATATAATACATCTATATAAATAAATATGTAAATATGAATAAAGTGGAGGCACTACATTGTCTTAATTCAAGTGAAATGCACAATGAAAAGGAAAATTATATTTTAAAAACTTCAGAAATTAAATATCGGAAAAATTATATTTCCATGTGTTTGTTTGTTGACATCAAAATTTAGCCTTAATTAATTTTAACTGAATTAGAAATAGTTATTATTATTATTTGTGATTGAATAAATTGATTGTAAACTTGGTCTAATGGAACTTGAAAATTTGAATGCTATCAAAACTAATAAGAATAAAACCTAAATGCGTTATAGATATCATCATATACATCTCATTATTGTAATTAAACCTATGTCAATAATGTGATCCTGACTTGGACCAGATGGCAAATCATATAATGGGTTATTGTATATCGAAAAGATAATTTTGATGATTATAAAGTCAAGAATTAAATTTTTACAGACAAATTAATGGAAAATGAATTAACGAAAGTGATGCATACAACTTTCTGTATATTATGAAGCTGTGAAAGTAAATATCAGTGATGACATTGATAAACAATGGCAAAAAATGCTGATATATATCACAAAGAAAAGGAATATTTTATTCTGCCAAATAAATTTAACAGTCCCAGGTATGTCGCAATGTAAGCAGGGCAATCGTGATGACATTATATAGAAGAAGAGTTGAAATTATTTGTCTAAATGAAAATTACAGCAATAATTTATTTGAGTACGATGGTGACAAATTACAAAGGAAATCTTTTCAAATTAAAATTAAAAATAATTAAACTGGGAAGTGCAAAGCGAAAGGCACGCCTGAATTGTTTATCACTTATGTGTATGAAGCATGAAACTTTAACCCTTTGCGGTAAAAAAATGTTATCCACCAGGTCCACAATTGTTGTAATGATTTTTTGTATATTTTCTTGAACTAAATTGGGTTTTTTTTTAATAAAAGGTATTTTTTGGAATTAAAATTTTATTTTATGACTATCATACAATATAAATAATCATTCAAAGAAACTCGACATAGGACCTGGGTGAAACTGCAAAGGGTTAAGGAACATGGATTTCGTATTAGAAACGTATATTATGAATACATATTAATAAAAGTACAACTAAAATAATAAGGTTGGTATTTTTCTGTACTAACACAATGTTTATAAATTAACCTTTTACCTGTCCAAGAATCAAATGTTAATAAATTATTTTTATCTTTTGTTTTTGAAAGAAATTCCCAAAAATAACTTTATAATAATTTAAAACATAATTAATAATAATATTAAAAGTTTTTCTGATGTAATATTAATATATGCATATAGTAAAACTAAAACAATGATTTTTGATTCTACTTATGACAATATTTTAGGAGACAAAGTTAATGCAATTATAAACTATGATTTGTTATTCTGCTATTTCTAATCAATCTATACTATTTATTTCATATCTATGATTACTGTGGTTATATTTATATATACATAATCATAAGCAGAGGTGTAACTAGGGTATGGTAGGCATGGCACGTGCCATGGGTGCCAACTGAAGGGGGCGCGAAAAAGCGCCTAACTTATAAATATGCAAATGAAAATAAAAAAATGTTTTAATAGATATAAATATGTATATTAAAAAACTGCGTAGGAAAAAGCACGTATTCGTTTTTCGTTTTTTTTGTCCATGTTCTCTAGCTCTCTTTCTCTCTACAAATGTGAATTTGTATTTGAAAAAATGAAATACAGAATAGTAGTGTGTGTTGTGCTCTGTGCTAAAACCGTTCGGAATACGGGGAATCCCTGTCGCGTAGCACGTGCATCGGTATTCTAACGTAAGTACGATAAACGAGTCTGTTGCTCAATTCACAATTCGTACGTTTTTAAAAAAATCAAACACAAACACGATTTCTTCAGAATGTCCAGAAAATTCTGCAAATTCTAAAGAATTGAAAGATGCTGGGCCAAGTGTAACCGAGAAAGAATTTGATACGACATGTAATGATAACTGAAAATATTTTGACAAGGTCTTCATAGAATTCTAATTCTAGAAAGTATGCTACTTTTGAAGAATTAAAGGATGGGTCTGACAAAGAGATAGATATTGATGACGTTGAAGTAAATAAAAACTTGATGTCCAAAGACGCAGAAAATATAAAAAATCCAATATCTAGAGCGATTGAAGAACACGACATCGGTCTTCTTAAGTTTAGTGAAGAATCGGGAAAGGCAATTGTAACTGATGCGTTGAGAATAGAAATAATAAATCTTGGTTCGAAGTATTTTCAAAACAGCGAGGGTTCTTTTTTGCCCACTAACAATCGTTCTATGAACAAAACTTTGTTCGAAAAAATTAGGAAATGGTCTTGGTGAGCAAGTAATGCGCTCATGGTTAGTTTATTCACCTTCCAAAAAGTCTGCCTTTTGTATTTGCTGTCTTCCTTTTTCTCTGTTCGATAACCAATCTAGTTTGGAGCAAGAAAGCGGATTTAAGCAATGGAAAGCACTTGAGAGAATGAGTGTTCATGAAAATTCCAAATATCATCGACAATGCTTTACTCAGTGGAAAGAAATGGAAAGAAATTTACTTAACAACAGAGGCATATTTGATGCAGAGCTTCAAGAGCAAATTCAAAGAAAAAGTCAGAAGTGGTGTGATAATTTGAAAAGACTTTACACTGCATCAAATACCTTGCGATACAAAACCTGGCTTTGCGAGGCCACAGAGAGTCACTTTAGTCAGATTTTAATAACGAAAATTTACTTGGTTTGTTGAAACTAATTTCTAATTTTGGGCCTGTCGTAAAAGAAAACATAAGATTTGCGGAGAGCCATCTTGGATCCACTTCAAATCTTTCACCCAAAATACAGAACAAGTTTATTCACATCATGACATCTACTGTTCGTGATAGTTTGCTAGAAAGAATAAGTAAAGCAAAGTATTATGGACTAATGTTTGACTCGACTTCTGATCAAGCTCATCGTGAACAAATGTCTAATATAGTAGTACCCGGGTGTGCCGACACCAATACAATCTGCAATAGCTTACTAGGAAATAATAATCAGTGACATAATTTGAGGAACCAGACAATAAAAAATAATAAATCACACATGCAGGTATTACATAATATAGGGTAAAGGTTAGGGAAATCAAATATCCCATTATAATTACATCAATAATTATAAGCAATAGCTTACTGGGAAATAATAATCAGTGACATAATTTGAGGAACCAGACAATAAAAAATAATAAATCACACATGCAGGTATTACATAATATAGGGTAAAGGTTAGGGAAATCAAATATCCCATTATAATTACATCACATACCTCTCGTTTTAAAATGCTTTAGCCATTCCACATTTCTAGTAATACATTTATTATCGGCATTCCTTAATAAATAACTATTTTTATTATATTTTTTAATTATTTTAAAAGGTCCGCAATACCTGTTATTTTGCTTGTTTCTGATATCTTCCTTGACGAGTACCAATTCACAGACTCTGAAAGATCTATGTATTCGATTTTCTTGATTATAATTATTCATACGGTTCAATGATTTAATATTTAATGCTATTTCATGTCTCTTTGATTCTTTAGTATCATTTTCTGGACTATTAGTAAAACGCTCTTTGCAAAATTTTCTTCCATATATTACTTCAACAGCACTAACTTTTATACTTGACTGCATTGTTGAATTCATTGCAAATTCTATATGAGGCAATGCTTCCTCCTTTGTCTTAAATTGTTTTCCTTCCAGACAGCATGAAATCCAGTCTCTTAGCGTTCTAAATTGTCTTTCAATTTGTTCATTAGATTGACGATGATAAGGGCTTGAATAAACTATTTGCAAGTGATACTTTACTGCCATATTTTTAAAAACTTGGAATTCGAAACATTTTCCTTTATCGACATGAATTTTCTTTGGCGGTCCAAACTTCAATATCCACGAACTTTTCACATTATCAATTAATGTATTTTCTTTTAGTGTTCTTACAGCTTTTAATACTATATATTCACTAAAATGATTATTATAGTCATCACATATATTTTGCCAGATGGTGTCATTTTAAAGGGGCCACAAAAATCAATATATATATTTTCAAATGGTTCATGCACAATTAATTTTTCAATAGCTTCTTTTGTTTTCCCAGTGAATGTTTTACGTTTCTGGGAAATATCACAAGTTGTGATAATTCTCTTAATAATTTTATCCATTTCCTGTAAATTATAATAATTCTTTATGTAGTTTGTAGTTTTGTTGATTCCTGCATGACACAATTCTTTATGGATTTCTAGAATAAAATCGTTTTTCATATATAAAGGAATATATATTTTATTATTATGAGTCATAATAATTCCATTGTCCACATAATAATCTTCAGTTTTGCCGTTCTGAATGTTTTCTTTTATTTCCATTATTTCTTTAGAATTATTTAGGGTAAAGGTTAGGGAAATATCCTATTATAATTACATCACAATACCAATGAGCGATAAGGACGCTGAAAACTTGGTTCAAGAAATATTGAAGCAGTTAGAGAAAGGCAATATGAATTTACAAGATTGTAGGTTTCAGTGCTATAATAATGCTGCTGTTATGGCTGGACACAAAACTGGTATTCATCAAAGAATCAAGAAAAAACAACATGGCAATATTTGTGAATTGTGATAATCATTCTCTAAATTTGGTAGGCGTCTATGCAGCCAAAGAAGAAGTAATGATGGTAACTTATCAGAACCATCGATGCACTCACTGAAAGAAGGAATTCGAATTTGGAATGAATGGGACATTGAATTTGAAAGACGACACAGAAGAAAGAAAAGAATTGATGGCGAAACATCGAGAGATATGGAAATGGAAAGAGTTATGAAAGGACTGTCGACCGTCTATTCAATGAATTAAAAAGTAGAAGCGTTTGTTTACAAGAAATTAATGAAAAATTTATTTCTTATTGATATGGAAGGGTTGTGTTTTAAAGCCGAAACAAGCTACTTGAAAGAGCGTTGTGAAAAGTTTGGAGAAACCTACAGTTGTGATGTGGATGGGCAACAATTATATGAAGAAATTTTGAATTTTAGAACGCTGCTAACAAGCCGTACCGAAAAAATATCAAGCCTCGAACAATTACTTAATTTTATAGTTCAGTATGGAGATGAAAACGTTCTTCCCAAATCCCAATATGCGTATAGCATTGCAAATATTGCTGACAATCGCGGTTTTTATTGCCAGTTGCGAAAGATTATTTAGCAAATTAAAATTGATACTTTCATATTTGAGAGCCTCGATGGGCCAAAGTCGATTATGTGATCTTGCTTAACTTAGCATAGAATGAGAAATGACCGAAGAAATTGACTTTGATAATATAATTAAGCAAGTTGGCCAGTTAAAGCAAGAAAGATAAATTTGTAATAGTGTTAATAGATTTAACTTGTGTGCTTTTTTTACCCAATTCTAAAGTAGTTTTTTAGAAAATAAAACGTAAGTAACCTATCGTCGAAGAGGGGCGCAAGATCGATGTCTGCCATAGACACCATTTACCCTAGGTACGCCACTGTTGCCAAGCCAATCTCTCTCCTGACATTCGACTTCACATATCTGCCTTGGCTGTCACCAAAATGGTCCGACGAATAAAGGTAATTAATGGCCCACCCGGACCTCTCTGCCGCACTATCTTTTTCTTGATATTCTCCTATTAATCATTGTGACAAGATAATGGGCCTAAATTGTTCTTCTGTTTACGTTTCTCTTTGTTTACCCAACTCGGGATTTTTTTCTACTAGCTAACTAATTAATTTATTAATTAATTGTATTTTCATGTTTTTCATCTTTTACTCAACTTTTCGCACTATTCCTAGCACTTTCTAAAAATTCCTTTATCACCATGTTATTCCTCGCTACCTGTTCCCACATGACCAATTTTGCAGACTTTAATTCGAAATTATGAATCCTTTATCGAGTTTCCTCAATTCACCTTTTTTGTGCTTTTCCCATATACTGATGCACCTTCTTGATGCACCATTTTATTTCTTCGCATTGTCACTTCTATCCTTGACCAGGCTTGCACCTCTCTCATTACAAATATAATTTAATTTAATTTTTAATTATTTCATAATATATATTTGTAAATTTAACAAAAATAACA
>CAUHTR010003074.1:0-25021 GCA_959609185.1 Schmidtea polychroa
TAATAATAATAATAATAATAATAATAATAATAATAATAATAATAATAATAATAATAATAATAATAATAATAATAATAATAATAATAATAATAATAATAATAATAATAATAATAATAATAATAATAATAATAATAATAATAATAATAATAAATTATAAAGTGATAATTTCTTGGTGGTAGCATTTATTGTTTAAAACAATTAAGTGATAATTTAAGCCTTTTGCTGCGAATAATGTATTTAATGTAAATATTTTCGGCTATAAGATAGTCCTTGTCAATATACTGGAATTTAGCATTCCTCTACCCAAACATACATCTCGATAATTCGGAAGATGGATCCCTCAATTTATTGTATTTAAGAATTAAAATAGAAACAAATATTCCAACATACGGGTTCTACAGAAAACCTGCTCGCAAAGAAATATTTATGCACCAAAGATCAGCGCTTCCTTACTTACATAAAGTACACGTCATAAAAAACGAGAAACAAAGGGTAGCATCGATGCACTGAAGAAAACGAGAACTTTAAACACCAATTGAATTTCAATAAAATCCGGTCTTCCAATTCGGATAGCACATAAATCTTGGACATTGAGAAAAGCTCTGGCAAACAACACAAATAGAGAAAACAATTGCACAATGGAAAACTGCCAGACACCGAAAGATATGTTCTTTAGAATAAATATCTTCTATTGTATCACGTGCAATGTATGCAAGGAAATTTACATTGGAAGTACACTCAGTACACTCATCAAAAAGTTAAAGAACATCTAGATCCTGATGGAAAATCCTCGATAAACAGACATCTCCAACAATGTCAACCAACAGAGGAAAGAAAAAATATTTCAATCGAAATCGTAGCCAATGGAAACATCCAGAAAAATGTCAGATTCAAAGAAGCAATTCTTATTATAAACAGACGGCCAACAATCAACACTAGAGAAGAAATCAATGAAATCATCAATTTGATCTGTTATCATTGACCTTGAGAATAATTTATAATAAAAAAAATTATAAAAAAATAATAATTAAAATAATATAAAAATTTTAGGAAATATGCTTTCAAAAGATAGGAATAAAAATCAAAATTGACACATTTATTAAAATATTTAAATCGCGTATATAAATAGTTATTGGAAGCTTTATTTTATAAATATTTTGAAATAGGCTTCTATGAGCTAATTATAGAAGCTTTAAAAATTAAAAGATTTTTTGGATGGTGTTTCATTTTGAATTTTAGAGGATATTTAATTTTAATTTTAAATAAAATTTTTTAAAAATTTTTCAATAAAAGAAAGTATATCATTATATTATATTTTTAACCAATAAGAAGTAAAAAAAGAAAATGAAAGAAAGATCGAGATGTATGTTTGGGAAGAGGAATGCTAAAATTTAGGAGATTGACAAGGACTATCTTATAGTCGAAAATATTTTCATTAAATACATTATTCGCAGCAAAAGGCTTACATTATCACTTAATTGTTTTAATTAATAATAATAATAATAATAATAATAATAATAATAATAATAATAATAATAATAATAATAATAATAATAATAATAATAAAACAATAAAATGATAATTTAAGCCTTTTGCTGCAAATAATGTATTTAATGAAAAAATTTCGACTATACGATAGTCCTGAGATTGACAAGGACTATTTTATAGTCGACAATTTTTTCATTAAATACATTATTTGCAGCAAATGGCTTAAATTATCATTTTATTGTTTTAAATAATAAATGCTGCTACCAAGAAATCATCACTTTATAATAATAATAATAATAATAATAATAATAATAATAATAATAATAATAATAATAATAATAATAATAATAATAATAATAATAATAATAATAATAATAATAATAATAATAATAATAATAATAATAATAATAATAATAATAATAATAAACATCAAATAGTTATCATATAAATGTTTGTAAGACAATATATAAGAAACAATATATAAAGTACACGATATTTCGGTACATTTTTTTAGAAAATACAAACTTGATAAATGATAAAAATATTATAATTGATTATATCATATATAATGGCAAAGACAGTGATTTTCCAATCACACAAACATCAACGGTAATGGAACCATATCTAAACAAATAACTGTTTGTTGACAACTGGTATACAAGTCAGTTTTTATTCACTTTTCTATTTCAAAATAAAACTGAGGCATGCGAAACTGTACATAAAAATAGAACTGGATTGTCGAAATTCGTTGGTAGAATGACAAAAGGTGCAGTACAATCATATGAGAATTCAACACTTTTAGCATGAATTCCATATGCTCTCATCTATACATGGTACAACAATGTCTAACAGCAAGAAAATATATAGAAACACAAGAAAAATTATTTGAAAACAACATGTATCAATTTATGCGTGTTGTTGATAAAACTGACATGCAAATATCGTACTCGCATATTGACAGAAAATCAAAGAGAGTGTATAAAAATTATTCTTCCACCTTATGGATATGGCTATCTTCAATGCATATCGTGCTTATGTCTCATCACTGCCAAACATAGCTTTGTATGACTTCAAAGTTTCATTAGTAAAAAAAACCTCAGGTTGAAGTTTCAAAGAATAAAACAAGAAAAGAGTATATCATTTGTTCTTCGAAACAAATTCGTCAAAAAACCGCAGCTATGTGCACAGAATGTTATGTTCTACTATGAGCAACAAACTGTTTCCAAGATTTTCATATAAAAGTGCATTTCCATATAACTAAATTGTATTTGATGCAAAAATAAGCTAAAAATATGTTTTTATAATATTTTATAATATTTTATAATAATTTCATAATTGAAATTCACTTGAAAAAGGCAGTGCCGAAAATTCGTGAGTATCAAAAAACATCGATATATTACTGATTTATAGTCTTATAACTGGAAAATGTTATTAATTTTTGTTATTTTATTGGCGAAAATAAAATAGTATTTGTTGTTTAAACGTTTTTTTGAATAATAATTATTTGTCAAAAAAATATAGGATGTGGGTTGCCAAAATACGGCATGTAAAATTTGGGGTTGCAATACAGAAAAGTTTAAGAACCGCTGATCTATGTTTTTATTTCTTATAAACTCTTGAAAAACATGTTTTTGTGCAACGCAAAATATTTTGAAATAATTGCGTGATTGGTTTTTCTTTTGTAAACCTTTTTATTCTTATTTCTTTTTATGTTTTATTAAATAATCATCATATTTTTGAAAAAAAAATCGGTAGTTAACGGGTTAAAGTAACGGTTTTGTTTTCTTTTTCATAACCGAAGTCATTCATAATTAAAATTTCAATATTTCATATGCACATTTTGCATTTACATTTAAGACAATATAATGAATACATAATACGAACAACAGGATATCATGGTAGTTTATCCTGTAGGCTTCTTGTGTCAATGTTGACCTAGGCCATGTGGCGGGTGCAACACAGGGAAAAGAGAACACAATTAGAAAAGTAAGACAAGATACTATCATCACCCAACATTAATATTGAAAATAAAGCAAAGGGGAACTCTAAAAGAAAAATAGATAAATTGGAGTTGTTATAAAGTCATCCGAAAGACAAAAGTTATGCATTTTATATATTTTTAAAAAATGAAATTGCTCTCACCAGAATATTTATTTGTTTTTTATTGTTAGGTTTTGTGAAATAATGAGTTTATAATTAATTATTCGTTATATTCTAATCAATTACAATTTGTGGCTCTATAATAGACAGAAATTTTATGATGCTCTGCTATTTAAGAGGAAATTAATTAATTTATTAACAATTTGAAATTATCTTCTTGATAGTAATTAATAGAGAAATTAATAAAATATTAATATCGTTCACTCCATGACAGTAAGTAAATATACCTGATGAATTATCTAATAAATTCAAAGCAAATCCCTTTTAAGAAAATAGTCGGCCTGACCAATTATTATTTCATGCTAATTCTTAAAATTTCCTTTAATTAAAAATTTTTTAGGAAAAATTGTAAAATATATATATATATATATTAGGGTGGCCCAAAAAATTGAAAGTTAAAAACTAACAACTCTCACCCTTCCAAGTTGTTCCAATTGCTATAAAAATAATTAGTGCAAAATATTTCTGCAATTTGACAATAGTTAAAGGTGGCCCACTGGTGATGAAGTTTTGACATGGTGTTTCTTTTGCCGGTAATTCAGGGCGAGTTATTGGTTTGTTATATAGCAGTGACTGAGAGAGTATGGATGATTAACCTATTTAAGTGTTACTTATTTATTGGTATTTTATTGAATTTATTAGACATTCTTTGCTAATTCTCTTCTGTTTATTTTTATATTTGTTTTTCATTTTTGAGACAAAAAGTCAATATTCTCTTCTGTTTATGTTTATATTTGTTTTTCATTTTTGAGACAAAAAGTCAGCTATTACTCACCAGTCGAGATGTAATTATGCAATCTTTGTTCTTGTATTATGTTCATGTATTAATAGTCAGTATTTTACTTTGCTGAATTACATGCAAAAACACATCGTTGTTGAATGCATTTTACAATGTTAAATGTACTCTTGTACTATACAGCAAATTTAAAATTTTTCAGTTGTTCATTCAATTATGTCTAGTGTTTTGCTTAACCTAATCGTCTCCACTCTCCATGTTATTGTGTTTCAGATTTAACAGAATGGAAACAAGATCTAATGATAATGTTTACTTGATTAAATCATATGTTCCTGAAATTCTTGGTGCAAAGCTGCCATCGTATTATCAGACATTTGGGTACTTTCTACACCTACATAAAGTAGAAAAAATGACTCTTCGCGAAGCCAGTAAACTGACAATCAACGTGATAATGGAGTTCTGGAAAAAAGCAAGCATTCCAACAAGAGCAGAACAACACTGCATTCAGAAGCTTGAATCAGTCTTTTATGAATGGAAGAGTCTCCAAAAACACAAGTCGAGGTCTGGTGAAGCTCACAAAAAACAGGAGCATGAATTTGTTTCTCATCTTGAAGATCTGTTCGACATAGCCCATCAGGATGCACTAACTATCATTAGCAACCCAGAAGACAGGGCATTCCTGTTACGCCAGAGAGAAAAAGGGCGTCCAGGATCCATTGGTGTCCGGGATAAAGTTACTGAACGTAAAGCTAGAGCAGCTGGTGAACGCAAACAAGCTGAAGCAAGGCGGCGGCAAAGGTCAGTAGATGAAATGAATATCAGTGCTTGTTTGACAACTCTCGAATCATCATCTGGTGAAGACAGTGACCATGACCAAGAGCAGATTGTCTTGTGTGATGATGAATATAAACCTGTTGCATCCTCATCAACAGATCCTGCTGACTGAATCACAAAGCCAGTGCCAAAGAAAGCTAAGACTGATGTATTGACTCCTGGGCTAATGGCAGCTCTGGACAGAACACAGACATCCTCCAGAAATGCTGTTTATGTGTTGTGTGAAACAGCATCCAGCCTTGGTCACAATGTTGATTCCCTCAACATCAGCAGGAACTCAATCCACCGAGCCAGGTGTAAAGCTAGAACAATTGCAGCATCACAGCTGAAATCAGAATTTCTATCTGTAAATCATCTGACTGTCCACTGGGATGGAAAGTTATTGGAAGATTTGACAACTAGAGAACACGTCGACAGGTTACCAATTCTCATCTCAGGTGTTGGTTGTGAACAGCTGCTTGCAGTTCCAAAACTGTCATCTGGAACTGGTGAATCCCAAGCTACTGCCGTGGTCAACGAGATAAAGCAATGGGGCATCGAAAAGCAGGTTGTGGCTTTGTGTTTTGACACAACAAGTTCAAACACTGGTGATAAACAAGGTGCTTGTGTCTTAATTCAACAGATGTTGGCCAAAGATCTCCTATACTTGGCCTGTCGTCATCACATCATGGAACTTATTGTCGGTGCAGCATTTGACCAAATGCTACGAGGTTCATCAAGCCCTGACATATCAATCTTCAAAAGATTCAAGGAGCACTGGAAATTCATAGATCGTGACAACTACCAGCCGGCAGAAACGGATCCATTCATCGACAATCTCATTGCTAATAGTCGAAATGAATTATTGGAATTTGCTCGCATGCAACTTGAAGTGCAGCAGCCACGAGATGATTACCGGGAGTTCCTGGAACTGTCTATGATTTACCTTGGCCAGGCTCCTTCCAGGGGGATTCACTTTCAGTCTCCAGGTGCAATGCATCGAGCAAGGTTGTTGGCTAAAGTGCTGTACAGTATCAAGATGTGGCTTTTCAGAGCACAATTCAAGATGACACAGAGTGAGCTGAAGGGAATCACTGCTGTTGCTGCATTTGGTGTGCTTGTCTATCTCAGAGTATGGATAACAGCACCTCTGGCAATAAATGCACCATTGAATGATTTCCTGTTGATGAGACAGCTCCTTGAATACCCCGATGTAAACATTTCATCTGTAACCAGCAAAAAGCTGGGACTGCATCTGTGGTATATTTGAGAAGAGCTGGTAACACTCGCTCTGTTTGACTCCAGAGTTCCAGCTGAAACCAAGAAGCTGATGCTTGCAGCCATGGAGAATGCTGCACCTGAGCATCCACCTAAACGTCCCAGAGTGGAAACATCAGCCTTCACAAACAGCAAGGGTCTCGAACAGTTCTGCACAGCCAATTCAATGACCATGTTTCGTCTTCTGCAGTTACAGACGTCATTTATGTCAAAAGATCCATCAGAATGGAATGAGGATGAAACATACCAATGTGCACTGAGAACTGTTAAAGGATTGGCTGTTGTGAATGACAGAGCTGAGAGAGGGGTAGCCCTCATTCAGGACTACAATAAAAAGCTAACCAAGGATGAGGAACAGCTTCAATTCATGTTGCATGTCGTTAGCGAACATCGCCGGCTGTTTCCAGACTGCAGCAAATTCGGTCTCATGATGGCCATGTCATCTACGCCAACGACACCTTAACTATCAAACTCGGACTGATCTTAATTAGTAGTTACGACTAAAAACTGTGTTCAATCACCATGTTTTCAGTTTCCATGTTCCATGCACTGTTGTTATTTTACCCTAATGTGTACTGACTGTGTGACTGATAGTAATGTTCGACTTTTGAGTTTGTCAACTTTGACTGGCTAGTGACTATAGGCCCAGTGATAAACTAAACTAGTAAACTGCTTCGGTTGTTAGGTGTGTTTATTGTCAAATATGTCTCTGTTTTCACTACAGTTAATGTTGTAATAAAAATGAGATAATTTTGCTGCTCATAATTTCGTCAAACACAGTACAAGTAGCAAAAACGTATAAAAACCACTTTAAAATATTTGTACTTCAAACTTCTAGATTGTTGGGCCACCTCTAAATGTCGAGAAATTTCAGAAAATATTTCACAGAAAATTTTCTTTTCAACATTGGAACAAGTTGGAAGGGTGAGAAGGTGAAGTTTAAAACTTTTATTTTTTTGCTATACTGCATGGGCCACCCTAATATATATATATATTATTATAAGAACTTTTTTTTCCAATTTCACCACTGATTATATTTCATTGAATTAATTAAAAAGAGAGCTTGAAGACTATAAATCAATAATATATCGATGTTTGTTGATACTCACGAATTTTCGGCACTGCCTTTCTCAAGTGAATTTAGTGAGTGAATTTTAATAAATATATATATATAATGACTAATGATATCAACCCATTTATAGCCAGCGTTCCCAATTGGAAAGAATTATAAATAATTATAGATTTTACAGAATATTTTCAAATGGACGTCAAAAATGTGCATAAATGATAAATTTTAAATATTTTTATTTTAGTTTAATATTTATTTCAAAGATGTCATAGTTTCTCTTAGAGATTTAATACTTTCTTTATTAAAGTCTCTGTCGTCTGCTATAAATTGATATCTAAAAAACTAAAAAAAATTGGTACCAAATGGGTTAATTATTATTAATGTAAATTTAGTAATTTCATTTGTTTTCATGATGATTATAGATCAGAAATTTATTTTCCAGTGTTTAAAGTTTAAAATTTTATATTATTCAGTTCATATTTATTAGAAAAGAGAAACTCAGGCAGTCGAAATGGAAAATTCCTTATTTTCTTTATACTCAGTGGTGTACCAAATGATGTGCAGACTTTGGGATATCCTTATCACTGGAACAGGGGTCGCCAAAATTACTGCCTAATATTTCTATAAATAATCTTTATATCACATCTAGTGTCAATATTGCTGGTAGTAAGGTGCTTCGAGCTGGAACAATCGATTTCGAAGTTGTATCAACTATCTGGCTTTATATTATAGAAACATAAAATATTACATTAGTACTATATTTTGCTATTTCAATGAAATAAATCTTTCTACCGAAAAAGAGAAAGTAATAAAAATTTAAATAAAACACTAACACACAGTAAAAATAAATGCAAAGTTTAGATATGTTGAATTGTTTGAATAGATAAAGTTCCATAATATAAAGTTTGAATATAATTCCGAGCACACTATTTTACGCTTCTGAGAAAATAAAAAGATAATAACGTAAAATGTATTTTAGTTATAATTAATTTAATATTTAATTACTTATTCTTTCTCTGATATTAAAACAAAAGGTACCCCCAAAAAATTATAAAATACAATTAAAATAACAATATAAAAAATGAGAGAATGCATTATTGATGACGTTATTGAACATTATTGAACATGAATTTATTAAGGCTATCTGTGATTTATGTGATTATGTGAGTTTATGTGGCGCAAACGTGTTCTAAGCAACAGTGCCGATGTGTTCGACACTATTCTCAACGACATTGTGGTTTTCTGGCCGCCTGGATGACCATTTACAAACTCTTTACAAACATTTGCTGAGTTTGTAACTGTGATTTAGAAAATAAATATAAAAAATTATGTGTTCTTTTTCAATTTAATTTTTGGGGGTAAGATAACACGGAAGTACCAAACAAAAATCAAATATTTTAATAATAGGTTTTAAAAAATATGATATTCTAATAAAATTGCAAAAACTGACAGAATCAGATTAATAAATGCCTTGGAAATGGTGAGGATTATTTCCAGTTTGGAAGATTTTTTGAAATATTGAAAAATTCTTTTAAATTCATAATTCATCAAAATAGCAAATTTGAGCAATTGTCACAAGGCATAAAGATGCCAACAAGCATAGAATTTTCGAAAATGAAAATAAATTATTAGACTTGTTCAAGAAACCTTTTGGCCAAAATTAGAGGTATTTGGCTACTAATTTTTTATATATTTTATAATTTGAAATTGTTCTATCTCACTTTATATTGCAATAATTCCAAAAATTAAATTCATAATTCCCTGAAAATCCTGAAAAATTCAATAATAAAATATAAATGAAGTTGTCGAATTAAAACAATATTTAAGAGCTTGAATAATGATAAATAACTGATATCTACATGATTTCTGTATTATAAAGTCGTACACCCAATTTCGTTCTAATGTATTTTTGTAATGTGTTTAGAATTTTCACATACTACAAGCCTATAGAATTTAATTGTTATACAGCCATTTTATTCTACCATTTTACTTTAATCTTTTTAATTTTATTTATATTATTTTTAATTTAATTTAATATTTATTTTTAACAATTATTTTTTTCTAATTATTTAAATTTTTTATAAAATGATAATTTCTTGGTAGCTATATTAATTAAATGTTAAACAAGTAAATGATAATATAATCATTTGTTGCAAAGTATATATTGAATAAAGTGAAAAAATTCTCAATTATAAAAATAATCATTGTCAATTTTCAGTTTCGAATTCATTTTCATCTTTTTTAAATTCATTTTCTGCATTGTCATTGGTTGAAATAATTCCTTTTACGCTAAAATATGAGATTTTTAAAAAATTTTATAATTTACTTACTCATTTCAAATTTTTATATATTTTCATATCTCAGTTAGATATCTAAATAATTAAAAATTGTTAAAAATAACTATTAAAATAATTACATAAAAATTTTTTATAAACAAAATTAAAACAACGGCATGATAAAATGGACAATCAACAAATCAATTCAATTATCTTTTAGTATATAACAATCTTATATATAAAGATTAAAGTTTGTTTGTTTGTTACCCATAGAATTTCCCACCATTTGGCATAGGGTGCTGAAATTTTGCACGTGACCCTCATTTGACTTGGAAGAGGTCATAGACTATTTATTTATTTATTATTTTCATTTTTTACCTGTTGGGTGCCGTTTTAAGTTTTACATTTAATTAGAAAAATTGTTTAACGAAATTTAAAATTTTTAGTGTTACATGTACTTTTTTTAATTAAATTTTAATGTATTTTTTAAATTATTTTTTAAATGAATGAATTGAAATAAATTTCTTTATTTTGAATCTGTTTACTATTTTTTAAATTGTGTAACGCCGGGTACCCCAGCTAGTTCATTATATTACAAAAATGCAATATAATGAAACCATATGTATAAATGTTGTTTTGTTGCTGTATTCGTACTTTGGAACATATGTACAAATCTTGTGTAAGCATCGATATTTCTAAACAAAGAAGTTAATGGTAAAAAATTAATTAAAAATTCAAACTTTTTTTAGTCAGTTAATTTTCAAAGATTTCTTAAAAATATATTTTATTAAATTTTTTTTTGTAAAAATTTTTAACAATTAAACAAATTTCAATTGTAAAATTTTTAAATTCAGTTTTTCCATCTGCCAAATCAAGTCGCACTTAAAATGAGCTTTCAGCTTTCTTTAATGTCTCTGCAGCCAAGGAAATCCTGACTTGATGAGCCAGTAATATATAAATTTTGTTTTAATCTTATCAATTATCGGATCACACAAATAGATTTTTTAAAGAAAGAATCTAAAAATATGCTAAATAAATGTTACTGAAACTTTTTGAATTAGATAATTTATATGTTATATGGAAATTTTAATAAATAATGATAAATTTTAAATAAAATTTTTATTTATAAATTTTTATAATCAAATTAATAAAAGGTTTGGAAATTGTAGGACCCTAAGCTAGAGGTTAAAAATTAGAAAAAAATAATTTTTATCCTCCGACGACCGATTTTTGTCGAATGGATGTATTTCAGTTAGAATTTGATTATGAGTACCGACATGTACCCCCAACTTCCTACTTACTACATCACAATAATCAATTCCAAAATATGAATAAATAAATTTAGGTGGGATTTTAAATTATTTGTAATTATTAATTACTTTTATTAACTTTTGTTAGAGTTAATCATTTTATTTAATTTATTATTATTCAAATATATATATATATATATATATATATATATATATATATATATATATATATATATATATATATATATTGTTGGGTATAAACCGGTTTTATACACAAATACATGTGATTTTTAATCAGAAAGTGCAAAGACCGCACGCAGATATAGC
This sequence comes from Schmidtea polychroa, assembly GCA_959609185.1. NCBI lineage: Eukaryota > Metazoa > Platyhelminthes > Tricladida > Dugesiidae > Schmidtea > Schmidtea polychroa. The sequence goes on from CAUHTR010003074.1 coordinate 11,398, forward strand.
TCTAAGCCAAGTACAAATCAAAAACAAGTAAAAACACCAAATAAACACAAAAAAGGCAACAGTGAGCTAATTTTATATAGCCCACTTCTAGTGCACCTTCAACTTACATACGAAATATCTACATTAAAACTTGACGAAATTTGTAATTGGGACACTAAGAGCTAATGTCTAGTAGGCTATGGGTGATAAGTAAATAAACTGTGAAATAAATTAACTTCTCGACATATTTGGATAAAATAGTACAGAAAGTCAAAAGCTAAAGGATGAGAGATGTGTGCTTTGTGACATTTAAATAGCAAAAAATTCGTTAATAAAAGTTTCGTTAACATATGTTGGATAACTTGGTCAGATGAATAGCGAGTTCCGCTGAACTGATTTTTCAAGCACCAAGAACTGATAATCAGAAAATTACCAACATCATGTGTGCGGAGATAAGGCAGAATAAGTCAGAGGCGATGCATAAGATGGCTGAGCAGATCATCCAATTGCAAACTCAAGCACCCCAGAATCAGATAGAAATCAGGGCTTTTAAGGCTAAAATCCGACATCTGGACAATCAATATAGCCAAAGGATTTTATTAATCAGTTACAAAATGATCTTTTGATGAGTCAAGGTGTTAGTTTGTCTGTGGATGAAAGAACTGACATAAATGACGTGGAAAGGATTGCAGTAATTGCTCGTTATAGATATATTTATTCTCCAGTTATTCATGAAGAACATTTATGTGCAAAAGCCTCCTCGAAACAGGTAAATAAAGTGATGAGCTAAGCCATACTACTAACCCATACTAACCCAATTATAACTCATTTTACCTTGAATCACAGAAACGTTAAGGCATCTCAAGAAGAAAATGCAACTGACATTTGATGGTTAAGCAGATGTTCATTTTTATAAAAAAACCTGATGAAATTGAGGAAAATTTGTTTTGACTTCAAAAGATCAACAATATGGACAAACAAATTTAAGACTTTAAGAAGACAACTTAAAGTAACTGATGAAAATCACTTGAGAATAATACCTGCATGTTTGGCATGACTTCATTCTGTTGTGTTTAGTACAAAAACCGAAGAAATTTATATATTAAAAGAAAGCATAACAAATATTGATAAAATCAATAAAAGTGCAAAATTAATTAAAACTTACTAAAAATCAAAAATCAATATTGGGTATGGTTGAACGCCAAATTGATAGACAAGTTCAGAAATTATAATGAAAATTTAATAAGAGGTTCACAGGGAAAGTTAATGCGAAAAAACAAATGAATTAAAATTAATTAATATGTAATGGAAAACCCGAGCTCATGGGAAGCCCGAACGCTGAAGGAATGCACAGGATCAGATAAGAGAGTTAATATTCCAAGCGTCTATCTGGGATAAAAAAATTAAAATAATTTGGAAATCCTCAAATGTTTACCTATGATTTCTGGGAGATAATTAATTGCAATTTTGTAGATACTTGCTCTCTCAAAAACAGTATAAAAAGAGAACTCAGAAACAGACAAACCACCAGTTGGTCGAAGAAACAAAGAGAAGATTGGAGAATCAGGCGATCAGTGATCAGAAAAAGAAATATAGCAATTGGAAAAAGTTTAATTCTCGTACAAGAAAAGGTGATTGCCCCTAGGGCTATCTACCTTAACGAGTTATATTTATTTTGAGCGAAAAGTGTAAATAGAGTGACATATTGTAATTTGATTGAACTTGAATAAAGTTATTCTGTGTTGGGTTTCAACATATTTGTTTGAATAAGAACACGAGGAGTCAGAGAGAACCGACTTGAAAAATAAAACCCAACAATTCCAAGTTTTCTTCAATAAAGAAAGTTGGTTTCGCTTAATTGGATCAAGCTACTCATGTGAACAAGTATTTTCCCAAATGAAATTCAGTCTCACTTCATCACCATAGGTTAACTAAAGAAAACTCTTTTAAAACAAACAAATGACGACCCAAATATTTCAAATCTTCCAGGAGCAATGAAACAGCATCAAGGAAGTCATTAAAATTATTAAATTTTGTTAATTAAATAGGGTTTCATTTTATTAACATGTCTTTACTTTTTTGCTAACATTTTACGATTTCTTTCAAGTTGTAAATGTAGGTTTGATGGTGTACGTTAATAATAGCGTTAATAATCGCGACCATCAAACCAGCGATTTATTATATATTTATTATATATACTTTAAAACTATTAATATTAATAATACTTTTAAAATATCTTCGAAAATAATAATAATAATAATAATAATAATAATAATAATAATAATAATAATAATAATAATAATAATAATAATAATAATAATAATAATAATAATAATAATAATAATAATAATTATAATAATAATTATAATAATTATAAGAATATTAATAATAATAATATTAATATTAATATATTAATATAATTTTATTCCATATATAAATTTTCAATTTATATAATAAATCGCTGTTTTGATGGTCGCTATTTTTAATCACTCGCTATTTTGTTATCGCTATTATTAACGTAGATTGATTTGATGATAATACATTCTCTATTTAGTGTAAATTGCGTTATCCCATCAGTATCATTTTTTTAATTTTATGTACTCAGATAATATGCCATCTTAAATAGAAATGATATGACTGCCCAGCAAACAATTTTGTAAAATAAATTGAAAACTGACCCACTCCTAAAAAATTGTGCCAACCACTGCCTTATACTATACTGTTAATTCATAAATCATGATACAATAATTTTACTGTCTAAACTGGCGATTGGCGATCAGAATAAATCTTTAACCTTGGAATAATTTGTAACCAACATTGATATTGTTGGGGTATGTACAAAGTAGCTCAAAATAAATGTGGTTGTCCAAATCAATAAAATGTAAAACTTATAAAAATTAAAAATTAAAAATTAAAAATTAAAAATTAACTTACTCTATGGGAAGCGAGTATGTATTGATTGCGAATGATGAGCCAAATACAGATTTAATAATTTAGAATTAACGGAAGGTCCCCAGAAAACAGATATTTAAATATACAAATAATTTATCAGTCATGTGAAAATCATAATAAAATTACACAAAGTCTGTTCGCATGAAGGGGAAATGTCACCTACCTCATTATTTTGTGTTTAGAAAAATAATACTTTTGAAATTATTTTGATGTTGGTTAATTGAATTATTTGAACGGGAGAAACCTATAAAAAGGAACAGCCCTAATAAACAATTTCCAGTTTTGTCGAAAAACAAAATAAACGACAAACAAGGAGAGCGTAGCAGACTCTAACTCAAAGTCTCAAACAAACAAACAAGTGAAAAATTGATAGACAAATAAAGGCTTACCCTGAAGTTATCGTCAAAAGATGCTGATTAGAAATGTGATTACCGATATTGTAAAAACTTTGATTGAGTTTTAATAAATTATCTTGTTTTGGGTTTTATTTGATCAATTGAGATAAAGAGCACGAGCAGTCAGAATCAGTGCCGACTTTAATAAATAATAACTCACCAATATACAGATGTACGGACAACAAGAACTATACGACTTAGTAAAAGATGAAAGATTATGGTGAAATGAAAGGACAAAATGACAAATATAATCGACAAATATATCGTAATATTATATGTTGATTAACATACAAGTAATTTAAATAATGCGAGGGTGACCTCAAGAATTATTTATAAATAATTATTTATTTATTCAATAAGGCGAGCGCCAGGATTTTCGCTTACGGGCTCAACTTGAGAAAACGATTTTTTAAGGGCCAAATTCATTTTCAATATATAATACATGAGAGAAAGACAACAATAAGTATTTTAATATTAATTTCGGATAGGAAAGGTGGTTAAATTCATTGTATTTACTACAAAGGGTGCCGTTTAATTTACGCAAATTTTATTATCCTGAAGACTTAGTAAGCTCTTTTGTAGGTTAATGTTCCCAGTTAATAATTTAGATAATTCCACTCATTAAAATTTGTCAAACGTCACAGGAAATTTAATGATTTTTTATTGTCTTAAGGGACTAGAGCCCATGAGCTCCCTCTGGGTGCGCGCCTATATTTAAATATTAATTATAATAAATAATTTGGTATTTCTATTATTCTAAAAGAGAAACGATAACAACCGATTTAATATTGAAAATTATAATAGACAATAATTTATTACATGAAGTTTTACAGATGCAAAACTAGTTCATAGATTAGATTTAAAATTGTAGAATAATTCCTTTCCAAAGTCTGATCTTCTTTTGCCAAATCTAAATAATTAAATAAAATAAATATTAATTTTATTTTTATTTTTTATACATTTCAAATTAAGAAGGAAATTAATTCAAGGCATTTTGTACTTTAATTAAGATTTAATTTAAAATTAATAATTTGAAAAAGAATTTGGTTTCAAAGGAATAAATGTAAAAGATATATAAATTTTATCATTAAATATCTTAATTAACAAATTGTACAAAATTAGATAAAAAGAAAATTATTAAATATCAAAAGAAAAATATTTATTGTCTAAAAAATGTGAAATTGCATATTTTGTTTTAATAATTATATTTCTAGTGTTTTCACAATCCATGATATAAAATTAAAGAAAATTATATTTAATTTTATAAATAATTAATATTTTTATTTTCTTTAAAATATGCTTCGAAGAGATTGTTGCATGGCCACATTTCAGCCAGTCATCCATGACTCTGTGTGGCCACTGCTGCAATAACAAAATATATTTTACTAACATTCGAACAACGGGGATCACAAATATATTCAATGGAGAAGTATGATAGAAAATAATGTTCACCAGTATGTAGGGGCATCATGGATAAATCAAGAGTAGTCAGTTTCATAATAGGAGTCAGTAGACCAAGTGTCCGAGTCAGGCGTGTGTAAATGACATCCTTGGATATATTGAATAGGCTCAGGTTGTTCTTGGTCGTGGAAGGTGATGCATCAAAGACCTAGAAGTTAAATTTTCACAATAAGCTAATTGTGATCACACAAATTCTACAATTTGTTAATGATATTCGAAATCGTCGTTTTTAGATAATTTCTGCATCAAATTAATTATTTATGAAGACTTGAAAAACGCGTTCGAAACCTGTCATACTGCATATATTAACTATATATTAAAATTATATAAAAATTACAGATGATTTTCACTAAATTTCATATTTACATATTGGTATTTGTTCCCTTTGGATAATGTCAGTTTCGGACAATACTAGTGAGACGGTCCGGGAATCAAGCCCGGATTAGAAACGCTTTTGCTTGCACGACAAAATAAAATTTCAAACAAAACTTCCAGTTTCCACTTTTACTATAACTACACATTTCCTCAGTCAACTTCTCACAAATTTCCTTGCTACTATCATGTTGTTTATCTTTTTCTGTTTACAAGTTATTTTAGGAAAAATCCTCGCCGTATATCAAAGACAACCGGATTGGAATTTGCCAGATTATTGTTAATATTTTATTTAGCAATTCGCATTATTATTTTATTTATTGTTCACTATTATTATTTTATTCCATAACTCCAAATAATCTCGTACTTTCTTATTATTTAATCATTCATTTTTGATTTTTTATTCTTAAAATATTAATAAAAACAATTATAATAATGATATAAGTAATAATAATATAAATAATAATAATAATAATAATAATAATAATAATAATAATAATAATAATAATAATAATAATAATAATAATAATAATAATAATAATAATAATAATAATGATAAATAAAATTAAAATCTAATAATAATAGTGATATTCATAAGATTATAAGATTAGAAATAGATATAATTATATTAATGTATATAATATCATATATAATACCGATGGCTGTATTCTATTTATAAATAAATGGAAATATCTTGGTCAAAAATATAAAAAAATTAAAGGAAGGTAAAAATTGAAGTCTCTAAATATTGGAAAAAGATTTCAGGTTTAAATCGAAAATATTCAATGCTTCCCTGTTTAGCAAATGTTTTTGCATAAGACTAGGATGCTTTAACATAAATAAATCGTCTTGCTAAGCTGGTATGAATAAATCCAAAATTAAATACTCTACACATCTCAAGGAATATTTACTTTTATAACAAATGGGATATTTTATGATTGTAAAGTCAATGCTTTTCGTATATGAAGCACTGCTTTATCATAGGATTTAAATTGGTGGATTCCTTATCAAAAAACAAATATCTGAATTAGTCATTTGACCCAAGCTTGCAGTTTCACTCCTTGAAACAGAAACATCCCTAGATAACAAAAAGGCTTTATTAGTGCGATATAAAATTTGATACTCCCTTTCATGATAAAATTATTAATATATGAAATTGATATTTTAGTGTGCACAAAAAGAAATTGTAAATTATTATTTGTTTTAATAGTTATATACTTTATATACCTTTATAAAAACCTTCTCTTTGATTTCTTTTCATTCTTTTTGGTTTAGTATTATCAGCATAAATAACCCCTTTTACTTATTTATTCAGAATTTTATCTAACCTTGCTGTCAGTATGACCAAAGTGTAAATATTAAATTCGCATCAACAATGCAAAAGATTTATTTATTAATTTTTATTTAAAATTAATTCAATAAAATTGAACGCATATTGTTTCAGAGTTTTAAAAAATATAAAATTTAAACTTTTTTTAAAAAAATTAATAAAAAGAAAATATTAACTAATAACAAGAATATATTTATCGGTAGGAAATATTTGATTAAATTTTACTATTTTTATAACAATGATTCATTTTTATAGCAGAGAATCTTTTTTCAAGTGAGAAGCTCAAAACAAAAGTCATCCAAACAATAAATGGGGCCACGTAAATAATTATGAAATTACCTCGGCCTTCCTGCTATCATATATTCATTGTTTAATTTTCTCAAATAGCTCCGAAGCTCATCAGTTGAGTCAAACATCGGCCTTTTCTGATTGCAATTATTTAAATGAATAAACGACACGAAACACAATATGAAAACGAGTAAATAGCATTTATTAATGTTCATTTTAATAATATTTTAAAATCTAATGTGAAAATTAGTTAATTTCTAAAAAAAATCCAAAAAACACAACTTACATAAATAAAGATTTAAATCTACAATAATATCTCTTTGAATGCCAACGTAATTATAGCAAAGTTATTTGAGATCTTTTGTCTACGAGTCATTGGTTAATTTTAAAATTTTAATATCATACGCTTATTATTCTAATCATTTTCATTCGTTGTTTTATCGTATTTATCTTATGAACTATAAAATAAGCAACATTTTCAAATTAAATATTAAAAATATTTTCATTTGATTTCATCAATTAATTTATTAAAAGTTATAAGATAAACTTCTAATAAACATATTTTTTTAAAATTATTTTATAAAATACTTTGCAGTTAATTTTCAATATTTATTCTAATTTTTTTTAATTTTTTTTATCCTGTTTTCATATATAATTTGAAAGTTTCGAAAGAATTTGAGCAATTTTATTGCAGTTAGATGAAAACGGCAAAGAAAGAGTAATTGGATATGGTTCGCACGTAATGAACGAACACGAAGTAAGCTATTGTATCACTCGGGAAGAATTATTAGCCATAAGTTATTTTACCGAACATTTCAAATGTTATTTATATAGTAAAAGATTTAAACAAAGAACAGACCATAAGGCAATAACGTTTATGTTGAAGACCAAGAAGCCAATCGCACCTCAATTTCAAACATGTATCAACCAATTATGTGGTCTGGACATTGAAATGGAATACCGTAATGGTGAAACTCATTTTAATGCAGATACGCTATCAAGAACTGAATGCAATACGTGCATACAGTGTCAATCGATTCACGAGGAACCAGATACAGTAAAAAAAACAAAGATTCTAGCACTAATGTGTCAAGAAGATGGATAGATATATTAATCGGGAAAGAAACAAAATTTATAGAAAGTAATGACATTATTCATTCAAGTAAAGGTTAATCCAAGTAAATATGGATTCCAGACGAAAGAAAAGAAGAATTTTTTTGTATATCCAAAAAATCCATAAAAAATAAAGTTCACAAATATATTTCTACTAAATTTGACATGAGAAACAGACAAAAATTTATTAAAGAAGTAATTGGGTCGTGCGTAAATTGTCAAAAAAGATAGGCTTTGACAACATGAACAGCAGAGAAACTAATTAAACCTACAAAAGTTTATTAGTTTGAATCAATTTTCATTGACTTTTATGGGCTGTCAGGAAGTGGAAAGAAGTATGTTTTAGCAATTATAGATCAATTTAGTAAATATATTTCTTTTTGTGCAGTTCCTGAGAAAGATGAAAAGACAGTTGTATTAATAATAAACGAAAAAGGGATTTTGAAATTTGGTGCTCCAAGAAGTATTCATTGTGATAAATGAAAACATTTGAGTCAACGCTATTAAAAGTATTTGCAGCGAAACATGGTATGAATCTAGTATGTTCAAGTCTGTATAATGTTTTAGCTAATGGACAAATTGAACATCGATCTATAAGTTATAGACCCTAGGAGAGGCGGGGCGAGAGGGGCCACTGGCCTTGGGCCCCAATTCTTCAAAATTTTATTTGAAGAAATTTTTTTGGAAACAAAAATTAATTTTTTAAAATTCAACAATTTGAAAATGGACTAATGATATATCTTCTTTGCACTTATATATCAATCTAACATGTTTTTAAATAAATCAGATTGATCCAAGATTAGGAATTCGTCATTTAAAATTGCTTGATCGTTATTAAAATCCACGAATAAGAGATTTTTAAAAATATCCGTTTATTAATGATATGATATTGGGGCCCTTAATTTAAACTCAACTAGCGTGGAATATGCTGAAAAATTCTCCATTCACGCATCATTTGAAATTAAAAGAAAGTTTATTGATGAAGCAGCTGTTGAGTTACATTATCAACAAATATTCAATAAAATCATTTAAGTTTTACAAAAATCATCACAAATTAGCTTTTCAAGAATGATTGATATTTGTGATAATTTTAATTTCCTGTGGACCTTCAAAAGCATTGATGAAGACATATTGCAAAATCAGTGCGACAAGATTAAAATTAAATTTTCGGATGACATCTCAACAGACCTGCATGATGAAATGATATTTTTTAAAAGCATTTACGCAACCAACTTCAAATCATCAAAGCCAAAAGAAGTGCTTAAATCTATTATTGAAATGAATTTGGAGTCAATTTTTCCAAATCTTGTAGTTGTATTAAGAATATTTTTGACAATCCCGGTTTCTGTAGCTGAGTCTGAACGTACGTTTTCAGCTCAAAAACGTATTAAGAATTTCTTGAGATCTAAAATGGCACAAGAGCGGCTAAATGGATTAGCAATGCTGCATATTAATAACGATATTGCAAGAAACCTAAATTTTAGTGAAATAATTGATAAATTTGCAATTTCAAAAGCCCGTAAATCATTAATATAATAAAATTTGTTATTATATTGTGTTGTCGCTAACTATATATTTTTTTTTAATTTTTAAAAAGGGGCCCTGTCTATAACTATTAGGTTTCAGTGAGCATGTAACTATCAACCACTGATAATAATAATAATAATAATAATAATAATAATAATAATAATAATAATAATAATAATAATAATAATAATAAATTGTTAATATAATTTTCACACACACACACACATATATATATATATATATATATATATATATATGCAAGTACCAACCTTTGATATTATTAATAAAAATAATAAATTCTATGATAAAATATTATACCGGTTTATATGAATAACATTCTATAAGTATAATAATTATTATCAATTAGTTATTAATATTTATTTCATTTTTAAAAAGATTTTTAATAAAAATTAATTAAATATCAATAATAATAATAAATAATAATAAATAATAATAATAATAAGACTAAATTATGATATAGATTAGAACAATTATTACTAAATATAGTTTATGGGAATGATAATTATTATCATTTATTATTATATAATTCATTTTATAATTATTTCTGTATTAAAAATGAAATAATAACAATTGATAATAATATTGTATAAAGATATTGCAATAACTAGGCATAATAACTGCATTATGAATGTACTATTTTTATGAGTAATCTTTTAATTACCAATTAATATTTGTCAATAATTTATAAATATATATTGATATATTTATAATTTATCAGGTCGAGTGTAGCGACGATACTGCGTATCGTTAATCGGACATAATTCTGAATGTCATAGAAATATGGAACGATATTATGGCCATAAATTCTATGGCATCAATTTCTTTGTTTGCCAATACTGCGAGACTTCTCAAGATATTAATTTTTCAGAGTTTTATAGAATATATAGTAAACACTTAAATCAGTTTACTTTTAATAAAAAGAAACATTTTAACCTATAAATAATAATACAAAACATAAATAATACAAAAATGTTAATAATAATAATAATAATAATAATAATAATAATAATAATAATAATAATAATAATAATAATAATAATAATAATAATAATAATAATAATAATAATAAATCAAAAAGACCTGCAGTTAGTATTGGGTCTTTTTTCCCCTCTACAATTATTAAAATAAAATAAATTATTATAAGCTATTATAATTATTATAAATTATTATATTTTAAATAATAATCAAATAGGTGGTTCGGTCAATATTGACGACGAACCTAAAATTGAAATAGATTTTAAGGTGGCCAGAAAAAATTTAGTATTTGACGTAGAAAAAGATAATTTACTTCAAATTTCATTAACAACAAAAATATTAAATAAATTGATTATGGAAATGAAAGGAATGGGGTCAGTTAAAATTCAATTCACTGTTCTCATACAATTCGAGAAAGATGGGCAAATTAGAGATAATCTCTTCTCTAAGTGTCGAAATTATTTGGATAATTTTCCAGTTGAGGGGATAACTAAATTAAATAATAAAATAGAAAAATTAACATACATACACATTTGTTAAACATGTTGATTAAGTGTATACCCGCGTAGTCATATATATTTTGAGTTGACAGTTTATAAAACCCTTTAAAATGACTCTTGCAAGACCTTGAATCATCCCAATAAATATTAAGGTATCCTGAGAAAACCATTCAAAATGAGCCATTGATTGCCGAAATACCTTGACAGGAACTATCAATAATCATATATGAGTTAGCGGTTCCATACTTTTAAAGTCGATTTGACTTGCAAATTTTTTATAAAAATTTTAAATTCTTAAAAGTTATTGAACTATTCCTTATTTGTCCTACGCGAAATTGTTGGGTCACCATTAAAACTATATAGTATTTATTTGATTCAGCGGTGGTTTGCTTTTAAAGTCGATTTAATGTAAGTAGAGAGAAGTGTGCTCCATGACTCATCGTTTTTTGTCATTTTTTTGCACTACCCCCCCCCCCCCCCCCCCCCCCCCCCCCCCCCCCCGATGACTCAGCGCAAAACAAAGACATATGACTCATCGATGACTCATCCATAGCAACAGCGGTAACTGGGTCAAGGTTATATGACTCACCCATAGCAACTGGGTCAAGGTCACATGACTCATCCATAGCAACCGCGGTAACTAGGTCAAGGTCATTCTATTTTTAGTAACTAGGTCAAGGTCATTCTATTTTTAGTAACAATGTCACGTGACGTCATCGGTGACTCATCAAGGTCATTCTATTTTTAGTAACTAGGTCATGTGACGGCATCGATGACTCGTCAAGGTCATTCTATTTTAGTAACAAGGTCATATGACTCATCATTTTTGGAACAAAGCCAACTGACTCATTATTAAAGTATGTATGACTCATCATTTTTTAAACAAAGACATATTTAATATTTAAATAAATACATTTAAACAAATATTTAAATAAATACATTTAAACAAATATTTAAATAAATACATTTAAACAAAAATTTAAATAAATACATTTAAACAAATATTTAAATAAATACATTTAAACAAATATTTAAACAAAGACATTTAATCAAATATTTAAATACATTTAAACAAAGACATATAGACAAAGACTCATCGATGACTCATAGTTTAGATAGGGGGTTTCTTTTTTTTTTTGCATACTCCCCCCCCCCCTTGTATGACTCATCGATGACTTTTTTGAACAAAGACCAATCATTTATTTTTAAAAGAAAGACTCATCACACGACTCTAATTTTTAGAAGACTTCTTTTTTTGGTAAACCAAAATTTATTGTATGTCGCTACAGAATAATAATAATAATAACAGTAATAATAATAATAATAATAATAATAATAATAATAATAATAATAATAATAATAATATTAATAATAATAATAATAATAATAATAATAATAATAATAATAATAATAATAAAAACATACCCATTTCTTCATAAAAAAGTTTGTTTTCATAAAATTTATTTCATAAATCATATAATTTGTTTTCATAAAAACTGGTTTCATAAAAAAAAAAATAAAAATTAATCATAAAAAAAATTTCATTATAAAAAAATTTAAATCATAAAAAAAATAATAATTACCTCATTTGAAAAGATGTACAAAGTATCGATAACATCTAACCAATCAGAATTGGATATTATCGATGCTTTGTTCTCTGAATATGACTTATCGATGAGTCATTGTTACTAACTGAGTAATTTCTACTCACATAAAGACATGCAATACAAGTGCAATACAAGTGCATGAAATGTCTTTATGTAAGTAATAATAATAATAATAATAATAATAATAATAATAATAATAATAATAATAATAATAATAATAATAATAATAATGATAATAATAATAATAATAATAATAATAATAATAATAATAATAATAATATTTATGACAATACTAGTAATAATAATAATTAAATTAATAATATTTATGCCAATAATAATAATAATATATCAGACAAAAGATAATTTAAATCAATACATTTATTAAACAATGAAATAATTTAAAATTAACAATGGCCATTTAAATATTGATGTACTCATATTTGCTGCCATCTTGTTTGAAATTGGTAACGTTGAATTGGTTTTCAAATTTTCTATCGATTCTTTTATTGTTCGAATTTCGAATATTATTAAATCAATCTTTTTTAATAAATAATCATGCTTCTTATCAATAATTTTCATATTCTTTTTATTTTCAACAATTGAGTTATTGAAAACCTCAATATGATCAATCAATTTAAATTTTATATTTTGTATATATTCAAAAGATAGGTCATAGCTGTTTTCTAAATTCTCCAATCTTTGGGATATTCTTTTTCCTGGATGCTTTGCCCATTTGGTTTGTCAAGAATATATAAAATATCCATCAACTTGGCGGTATTTGGACAAATACATATTGATTTATTAAAAGACTCCACCGTTATTGTCGTATTGTGTGAGCACACACTCCTTATAATAATTAGCAATAGAAATATAGTTTTCATGTTGTATCAAATCTATTATGTTTTACATTTATAGTCTATCAACCAATCAGAATCATATTACACACACAGTAGTATAAATAAGACAGTATATTAAAAATTATTGTAAAAAATGTCTAAATTTATTGAAAACGTTCTAAATGGACTAGTCACAGCGAATATAGTCGACAGCCTCAATTTCCTGGTCAATCGGACCGAACAAATTATTGAAGGCAACCATATCGAC
>CAUHTR010003075.1:0-50276 GCA_959609185.1 Schmidtea polychroa
CCAATATTTTCTCTTCTTTTCAATTTCTATTTCCTCACTTCTAATTTCTCTAATTTCCAATTTCTTTAATTTTCCTTTACTGTTTAATCTTGAATTATTTTCGCGACTATTTTTTAGTTTTTTCCTCGACCACTAACTTCTGATTCCATTCACAAGACTTTTGCTTTTATAGTCCGCACTTGTCCGACACTTGTGATAATTCGTTTTTCCATTCCTGCCTCTCCATAATTGATACAGTTCCTGTGTTATCACTGACAGCTACCAAAATATGTCATATTTTGCCTTTCTTGGTTGTTGTCTTTTCCTGCACTCAAGATATCAAGATATTTTTCTCTTGTCTTATTTCTTTATAAGTTGGAATTCCTTTTTCCTTTTTGCACTTATTAATTAGCATTGACCTTTCTCCTGCTTTGTTGTCTGATTTCTTTCATTTATTTATCCTTTCTCATTTTCAATGTTTTCTTCTTCCGTTTTCTTTTTCAAGTTCCAGATTGCTATTCCAATTACCCTGTCGGTTTTCCCCTAGGTTAATTTATTTATTTATAATATTATTCAAAATTTAGGTATCCTCAAAACTTCTTACTAGAGAAGGAATATTTAAATATTTGTTCAATAAAGTAGGAACCGTAACTTCTGATTTAAGCCAAAAATTACTTGTTGAACTAAAAATAGAAATATCAAAAAAGAGATAAATAATTGATTTCTTTGGTTAAATTCCATCAGTATCCAAAGTTTTCTCGTGAACGGTGATTTTTTCAGCTTTACTTTTAAAGCTGATATTGTCAAATTAGTAAAAACCATTTTTTGAAAATACTTATTGGTACTTATTGTTTTGTTTTATATTTCTCTGTGGATAATCAAACCGATAAGGTATAGAAGGAAGCTTTATGAATGACATTCTCCATGAGCATATTATTGAGAATGAATGTTTTCGTTTGCATTGCCTGATTAAATGATTACGGCACTTTAATATTTTCTATGTGAGCTTTCAATGTGAGCTTGACTGACTCGATTTGTTCATTATCAATTCCATGAGCTACGACTGTCAAGTAAGCCAATGACCAACATTATATTATTCATTCTTCGACATTACAAAATAAATCAATTGAAAATGACTTGAAAAATGATGCAAAGTTAAAATCATATAAATCGATAATAGTAGGATTTGAGATAATGATTAAGCCATTGATGTAAAGTTTTGGTAAATTCTCCAAATATTTACAAACGATACCAATCAACATCTAAATTTTGGCACTTAATATCAAGACGCCCCTTCAAATAATAATTCTTAAATTAATTTAATTAATAAGGTGCTCGAACAACTAACATTAATGATTAAAATGAAATTAAGTCTGAAATTCCAATCATAGATTCTTCCAACGACAAATATGAAGATATAAAAATGATCGAAAATATAAAGTTGAACAAATTATTACAAGAAAGTTGGTAATTGTGTTATGTATAAAGAAAAATATTTTTTTATTTGTTTAATTGAATTTTCTACAGAATGAAAAAAACATGAAGAAATGCACAACTCTAATACACCCCCCCCCCCCCCCCACATATATATATATATATATATATAACTTTCGATTTTCACCTCTGATTTCTTTTGAATTGGCATTGTATTTATAAAATATTGACTATGAATTAGTGAAGATATCCATGATTTTTTATATTCACGACTTTTCAGCACAGCCCTCTTCAATTGATCATATATATGTGAGTTTTTGAATAAAATTATCAAAATTTCTTTATGCATATATTAATATAAAATTCTTAGGCTGACTTTAATAATGAACACAATTAAAAAATAATAATTCATGAACAATAAGACGCCTTCGGGAATTTTCCCGCCTTAGCATTTAAGTGATTGTTATGCATAATTATTTTTAAATGCCTTTATTAGAATGTCATGATAAACTTTATGCATTATTTTTATTTCTGACAAGTCACTAGAATAAAATGCTAAATACACTATTTAATATGACTTTCCACAAAGTCTTTTGGAAAACAAAGAAAACAAAAAATCGATATATAGCCTAAAAAAATAAATATGAAAAAAATTATTTAAAAATTAACTTCTTAAATAAATAAAAAAAATAATACTTTTTAACTATTAATTTAAATATGAAAATTATTAATAATTATTAAATGTAAAAGTAAAATTTAAACAAAATAAATAGAAAATAGTTAGAACAATATCTTGCAGTCGTTATTATTTTCGTCTTTGGTACAATTTAGAGAAAACTTTGTATTAAAATCAGTTAAAACAAGCTCACGATGAGATTTTGTTTCTCAGTTAAAATTGGAACTTTGTTTGGCGTTTATAATATGAAAATAAAATATAATCAACTGAACTAAATGTAAAACAATATTTTGTAACAATCATCGTTGAAATATAAACTAGGTACATTTTGATATATAAATTCATGTAATAATAGCTTTGTAGCGATATTATTTTTGTTATTATCTTTTTAAACAGATTTATTATTAAAAATCGCCTTTTATACATCTTTTTCACTATATATTTCGATAACATCACTATTGTGAGGTGTTTTCAGCTGAGAATTAAATATTTCAATAATTTATTAAGATAATTTTAAATGATAAATAATTGACTATTTAAAATAACTTTGAAAATACTTTTTAAATTGAAATTTTTAAATTTTTAAATTAAACAAGCTTTTTATTAGTAAATCATTTTTAAATAAATATATTAATTGGACTAACGGATGCAACATCGCATTCAAAAATATGAAAAATGCTTTAATGTCCTTTTCAGATTTCGAAAGAGAATTCATTCTGAATACTGATGCGAGTTTTGACATGATTGGAGCAGTATTTATCACAGAAAGATGACAACGGGTGCGAAAATGTTATAGCATACGGTTCTTATGCAATGAGCAATCATGAAAAGGGATATTGCATAACAAGGAAAGAGTTGCTGGCAATCTATTATTTTTGCCAACACTTCAATCATTATTTATATATGGAAAACGGTTCATTTTTAGAACGGTCCATAAAGCTATCACGTTTAAGTTATCCACAAAAAAACCAATAACAACGCCATTTCAGACATGGATGAACTACCTCAGTAGTCTGGATATTAAAATAGAGTATAGAAAAGGTATGCATCATGTAAATGCATATATGTTGTCAAGGAGGACATGTGAAACATTCAGCAATGTTTATTGGTACACACACGTGAAAGTGAAAAGAATGAAAACCGAAGAATAGACACGATGGTAAAAGCTGAAGATTATAAGTGGCAAAAAGATAATACAGAAATAGAACAAATAAGAAAGGGTTCAAGTTGGAAATTTATACTGGTAGACAACGTGGTGAAAACTTTAGAGGGTAAGATATGGATACCTAGAGACAAAAGACAATAAATGATAAAGAGTATGCATATTTTGCTGTCACACACAGGAGCAGAAAAGGTGACAAAATATGTAGCGGACAATTACGATATGGGAAACATAAAAGAATCAGTAAAAGAAACAATTGGGCAATGTGAGGCATGTCAAAAAACGAAAGTTGTGAAAACAAAGATGAAGGAAGAGACAATAAAACTGACATCAGAGGAGCCGTGGGAGAAAATGTACATTGATATATGTGGCCCATTACAGGAGACATTCAGAAAGAAAAGATATATAGTCGCAATGATTAATCAATTTAACAGATATATCTCTCTGACTGCTGTCGCTAAACAGGATGAGAAAACGGTGAAGGAAACAATACTACAAAAATGGATTCTTAGATTGTGGAAAAGTATTTGAATCTAAGACGATGAAAGATTTTACAAAATCAATGGGAATTACACTATGCTTTTTAAGTCCATACCATCATAATACAAATTGGGTGATAGAACGTCAATTCAGGACAATGAGAGACTATATAAATGCATCATTAAAAAAAAGTAGAACAGATTGGGTAGAGATCATACCAGAGATTGAATTTACCATGAATGCAACATTTCAGAAATCAATAGGGCGAAGTCCCGCAGAAGTAATATTTGGAAGAAAAATAACTCGAGAACAATTTCATAGTAAAGCGCCGATTTCACAAAAAGAAGACACACGAGAAACAACTTAAACAAAAAGATCATTCAATATTGGAGATGAGGTACTGGTAAAAGTCGAATCAAGAACGAAAGACAAGGAAAGATACGAAGGGCCATACAGAATAATGCAGAAGATCCTTGATCGCCGATATCTGCTACAAGACCAAAGTGGAAAAATGCTTCAAAGAAATGTCGAAAGGAAGAAATTTCTTAAGGAAGGGGGATGTCAGGTGTTTTCAGCTGAGAATTAAATTTTTCAATAATTTATTAAGATAATTTTAAATGATAAATAATTGACTATTTAAAATAACTTTGAAAATACTTTTTAAATTGAAATTTTTAAATTATACAAGCTTTTTATTAGTAAATCATTTTTAAATAAATATATTTTAAATATCGAAATTTTAATAAATGGTTTTTTAAAATATTTTATTTAACGCTAAAAATTTGTTTGAAAATTATAAAATATTTCATTAAATAAATACTTAAATAAATTTTATGACTTTGCAAACTACAAGGAATATTTTATAACTATAGTTTCGTAATCACTTTTTAACATTTGCATAGTAATTTATTTTTTCATTATTTTTCAGAAACGTAGTATTTTCTTCATAATAATTTCATAATTTTCGTCATTTTCATAATTTTCATAATTTTCATAATTTTCATAATTTTCATAATTTCATAATTTTCATAATATTTATCATTTTCGGCATTTTCATAATATTTTCATTTTCTTCATATCATCATATTCTTCATATCATCATTTTTCATCATATTCTTCATTTCATCATAATTTAAAAATTTAATAACATAATAAGTATTACAAAAGGTTTTATGCAAATGTTTAAAAAAGTCATTACGAAAATTATTATTATTTTTTTTAAAAAATATAAATAAATAAATAAATTCTTACATTGAGATTCCTCGTCGGAATCATCCTCAGAGAGGCCATTATCATTAGAACTGAGGGCATTTTCTGGTACCTCCTAATTAGAACTGAGGGCATTCCACAATTTAATAAATCATTGTCTAAGTCCACATTAAACTCTAAATGATTTTTTAAAAAATAATATACAAAAAATAAAATAAATTTACTTTCAGCATCATTTTCTCTTTCATTAGGGGCATCAGTTTCGTCACTAATTGTAATCGTTTCTAAAAAACAAAATTAATTTCATAGAAATTAAAATAATAAATTTACCAAAAATCCGATCCACATTCAGGGATTGTTTCATCCTCGGTTACTTCGAACCAGTCAAAAGAATCTAAATAAAAAATAAATAAAATAGAAATAATAATAATAATAATAATAATAATAATAATAATAATAATAATAATAATAATAATAATAATTTACCAGTTGTCAAAAGTCCTCGTAAAATATTATTGGTTGATTTGTTAGCCATTTTGGATTGTTGATGATTTTGAAAAATTTTGAAAAATTGTGACAAATTTTAGATTTGTAAATGTTTATAAAGAGAATGAATATTTTCCTGTCCCAGCCAATGAGAATTTAGACACACACACATAGAAACTGAATATTTTACTCTCACAACCAATCACATGCATGCATTGGTAATCACACTGAAATTTCATGTGACTGCCTTTGTTAGTCATGCCTTTGTTAACTTGCACTGTGCATGCTCCAGGCATATGTGGTCTTTATGTTGAATTAATAATATTTATCTAAATAATAATAAAATTAATTAAAAATAATAATATTTTTCAAAAAAATATTAATAATAATAATAATAATAATTTTTTTCTGTGACCAAGCTATTTTTCAAGCGATGTGATTTCCAGTGTACCGGGGAAAGTATGCAATAGAGTTGAATCAACAATATTGTATACTTACCTGGCGCGAAGAGAAATCTTCGTGTCTCCCGCATAGTACTGATGAGAGCCAAAAGCTCGAAACTAGTCTACTATTGGGATTTGCACTGGGTATCACAAAGCTTGTACTGTTTATTTTAATAATAATAATAATAATAATAATAATAATAATAATAATAATAATAATAATAATAATAATAGTATAAAATGATGATTTCTTGGTAGCAGCATTTATTCTAAAACAATAAAATGATAATTTAAGCCTTTTGCTGCAAATAATGTATTTAATGAAAGAATTTTCGACTATAAGATAGTCCTTGTCAATCTCAATTGACAAGGACTATCTTATAGTCGAAAATTCTTTCATTAAATACATTATTTGCAGCAAAAGGCTTAAATTATCATTTTATTGTTTAATAATAATAATAATAATAATAATAATAATAATAATAATAATAATAATAATAATAATAATAATAATAATAATAATAATAATAATAATTTAAATAATCACAACAACAAGGAAGGAATACATTTATTAAACATCAAATTTTTTACACAATAACCAAGCTAAGAAATGTTGACCACATGTTTGGGTCAATGGATTTTGAAACATAGTTTTATTATACACAATAGGTTTCCCCATTGTTTGTAGTTTTGATATCAACAAAGCCGGGTAATAAAAACCCATAGGATCGAACACGAATATATTACCAGGTTTCATATATATAGCTATCCAATGTTCTCCACCAAGATGAGACGATTGAGTATTGACGATTATTGCTTGATTATTGCTCAAATATGGAATTTTATCAAGAGGAAAAACTCCAACAAATTCATTTCCCAATATCTGTTTTCCGATTTTATTGACCTGAACAGAACTACTTTAATAAATCCTGAGTATAAAAAACAACTTACTCCATGACAACTTCCTATATTTCTGTATACATTTATACCAACACGGTTTTATTTGAAGTAATTTGAACTTCATTTTCAAATACTCCATATATTATAACATGTACCGGTTCAGTAATGGCTTTTGCAAACTTTATATCCAGTCGTAAATTTCCATTTTGTGGTAATTGACTCTAATTTAAATCAAAATCGGGGGCTAAAACAAATGTAAAAAATGGGTATTTGCTTTTAAAATCTTCAAGAGTTATTCCGCAATTCAAATTTTTATCTAAATTACCCAGATTTCTAACAATACTCTGCATATATGTCGCACAGTAATTGTCATTCTCGAAATCTTGAATATATGTTTCTCTATAATCAGTATTTTTCGACAAAGTCAATGATGTAACACCAAAGTTTCTGAAAATTGAGGTGGAAGCAATATATGATCCATTATATTGTGTTTCACTTTGAAATGTTATCAGAATAAAATTAGGCATTCTTCTATCACCAAATATTTGTTCTTTATAGAATGATGAAGCACCTTTAGCAATAGCAAATTGTACAATTTCCTTTGTTTTTAATGGATAAATTGCATGTTTTGAATTAAGACCTAATTGATGACCCGCTAATAATTAGGGGTCCACTCGAACTCTTCTCACCAATAATTTTGCATCAACTAATTGACATATTGGTGTACTAGTTGCACTAGTAAGAGATAATGCAGAATCAGACCTTTTCAGTCTAATATGTACATTAACTCCCGGTAGTAAATATTTCGGTTGATCCATAAAATCAAGTTGTAATGATGAGCACATGGTGAAAACCTTTGAGCCTTTTACCCACTTTTTTCTTTCATCATCACTACCATAATCCATAGGAGTAAGACATGTATTTTTAGTATCGGAATTGTAATTTAAAATAGTTTCTATCAATGCTACCACTATACATACTAATAATATCAGAATTAGCCATTTATTTTACGAAAATGTAATGTCAAATGAGTTTTTGAACCTTTTGGAAATTCGATTAATTGACCAGAATCATCTCTTATATTTATTTCTATATTGTTTATACAAGATGTTGAAACAGGTAAATACATGGGATTTTCTACATTGATTTGTACAACTTCATCTTGATCATGTTTTTCAATCCATATAGATTTCATTAAAGGAACACTAGAATCGCCAACAATAACAGGTTCCACGATATTACTGTAAATGAACATTTGCTGATGATGTTTAAGGATTTTCGGTTTGTTTGTTCCTTCACAAATTTGTTCATTTTGTGTACATATTGGTTTAGACAATCCTAATGTTTTTGTCAAATTTGAGTCAAATTTAACTTGACTAAGATTAGAATTTATACTAAATCTAAATACTTAATCTTTTTGAAGCTCGAAAACTGTTAAAATTTCGCTACAATTGTCAGCTAAATAGGTTTTTAATTGTTCGAGTTCTGTAATATATAAATCATCTTTAAAAGTATATGCATGCTCAGTTATTTCATAGTGTGATAGCTTAAATTTGAATTCCACTAAATTATTAGTTTTTGGAAGTGTAGCGAGATTTATTTTGACTGTATCATTAAATACATTTCGTAAATCAGTAAATCCAAGACGTTTAGCATCAGCCATTGTAGAAAATAAAATTTCGAATGGTTTATTCAAGCAATTCACGTATAAATATTGACCATCATCATAAATTATGGGTTTCCTTGATTTCGATGAACTCGTCAAGTTATAACTATCTTTATCTATAAGAACACTAATATATTCCGTTACTGCTACTTTCTTATTATATTCAATAACTGATTTGCTATAGATTGGGAATAAATTGTATACAAATGTAAAATCCAACAGAGCAACTTCCCAGTCATTATCCAAATAGATGGGGTTTTGGAGTTCAATGATGAACTTGCTTGCTTGATTGTCTGGATGAATTAATGGGCAACTATTGCTCGGCAAATAGTATAAAAATTCACTTTACTAGGTCTTTTGCTGATATCCATGACGGGTTTTGATAACCATGCCATTTGACATAGTATTGTTTATCCTTGCCGACCTTTTTAGTTTTCAATATTTTTTGAATTCTAAATACTTTTGGGGGAGGAATGACTTGTAATTCCTGCTCATAAAATTTCCCTTGTACAATATTATTATCATCATCTTTGATGACATACATTACAGGATTCTGTTTAGTATTTATTTTTGAAATTACAAAGACTTCATCACTCCAATTTGTATCAAAATATTTAATAAATGGCGATGCACTAATTTACTAATTCTAACATGGTCACCGACTTTATATTTAGGTTTTGCAATTTTTACAGATTTCTTAGAAGTCAATGATGTTTTTGATGTAACATCAACCGGTCTCAATCCATTCAGTCCTCGATGTGATGAATGATTATAACTTGTTATTATTTTCGGTAAAACATTTACCCATTTTTTATTACCTTGATGAACGAGCAATTTCTTTAATCTATCTCTCAATGTTCGATTAAATCTTTCAACATGGGCAGCTTTGTATTGAGAATGTACCGAGTAGTGATTTATTTTCAGTTTATCAAGGATTTGCTTAACTTTGCTATTGTAGAATTCTTTAGCCTAAAATAATAATAATAATAATAATAATAATAATAATAATAATAATAATAATAATAATAATAATAATAATAATAATAATAATAATAATAATAATAATAATAATAATAATAATAATATAATACCTAAATCTGTTTGCAAGTTATTAGTATGTCCATCTTTAAATAAAATATTAATTGCCTTGGTAATTTCATCTGCAGATTTTGACTTGACTGGTATTGCTCGTGCAAACCTACTGAATACATTAATACATGTTAAAATATATTTATTCCCATTGTTAATTTTGGAATACGGTATCATCTCCATCAAATCCATTTGCCATAAATCGTCAATACCAAATGTTTTATATGCTCTTGTTGGAAATTTTTTCCGCATTGGTTTGTTCAAATGTACGCAAGCTGATCTGATAACCACTTCTGGGTTTCTTTTTTCAAATTCGGAACTCTTTTCTTTAATTTTGCCACTCCACCGAAACCGGCTTCGTCTTCTGGGTTCGTCCAAATCTTCTCCATTACAACAAGAAGATTTAAAATTAAATTTAATGTCGGGCAATGAAGGATTAGCACCCATTGTTTATGATTGATTTCCTACAACTCCACCTAATAATGATAATGCAGGAGGTATCAATGCACCAATAAATCCACCTTATTGTTTATATATAATTTTCCTCATTTGCTTACGATTTTTATTATTTACTAATGATAATAAAGGTTTCCTATGTTTGCTCAATAAATGCTTTTTTGATTTACTGATTTTAATTTTGCCTTTGACTACTTTAAGTATAATATTGAGTAAATCATCGACAACAAAATTTGGGAATGATTGCAATATATTCATTCTTTTCATACTCGGAGCCTTTAACAATGCATTAAAAAATGGAAAACTGCGATGATTTTTAACTACTTTTTTACCGGTTTCACGGGTTTTACGGGTTTTACGTTCAGGTTTAGGATTTTTCGAAATAAGATTCATTGCAGAGAAATTTTCAGTAACAAGTTTTTTAGATGGTGTATAACTAGTTTTTGGTAGAACCTTTGGAAATTTAATACTCTTTTTAATACTTTTTCTTAATTTCCTAATATTTTTCACCCTTGCTTTTAGAAACATTATTAATCATAGAGGTTTTCAACTTTGTTTATAAACCATGGCACCTTTTGGGTTGAAAATATCTGTTTTTACTCGTAAATCATCGGGACATTGTTGTGTGAAATCAGGAAATATATATCCATGAGGTATTTTTGTAGCATCTTGAAATGCACTGATAAGAAAATTACGATTGTTAGGGTATGCTTGACGTGCAATAAAATCAATCACTGTTGCATCTCTAGGATTCTTGAAAATAACTAAATATTGTACATTTAAATTACGTGTTCGATGTGCCCCACCTTGATGAAATAGATTTTGTGTTATGAAAATAACTGTTACACCGACATGTCTGCTGATCTTTGTAAATAAATTATTAAAATCTTTTTCTTTATTAGCTTCTTGATACAAATCATCGATAATAATGACATCACCTTACTTTAATCGGCTGGACCAGTTTTATCGAATCCCTTTACTATTTTCATGTTTTTTAATTTACAGAAACTTGATTGAGTTAATCCATGTTCTTCATCAGCACCCCTATGCCAATAAATCATGTTGAATTTTGTTTTGAATAAATTTGATTTTAGTAATTTGCAAACAAATAATGTTTTTCCACTACCACTCGGACCAACGATTTGGTATAACTGCATCATTTCTTAATTCCATTTCAAAAATTTTATAAAGATATGTGTATTTGATTATATTCGATGATTTAATGAACTCGTGCTCAATTTGTATATAAAGACTAATTTTCATAAATGATTTAATAATGTTAGCAAATATAAATTATCGAGGAAATTTTGATGTATCGAATATGAAGTTCCTACCAGGAAAACCCCAGCAAATTATCGATAGAAGCGGGAAATACCCGATAATATTTTTCAAGACAGGTAATGTAGAATCATGGGATGTAAGAAACCCTTGGATATTAATAAATTACAATATCGAATAAATAATATTAAAATCCAATCAATTACCGTTACTATGGATATGGGACATAGTATCAATCTATATAACATGTCGAAAAAATGTGATCGTATGTTTGAACCGGAATTATATCCGGCACTAAGACTAATAAAATATAACCCTATATGTGTCAACGTGTTTGCTAGTGGAAAGGTTGTCATGCTGGGGTTGAGAAATTTGGAGTATAGAGAATTTGTTGACAATGTTCGAAATGAGATAATTTCATTGGTCGATTTCTAATTTGTTAATTTCTAATTGGTTATTGATTGATTTAAACAAACTGTTTTTTGTTTAGAATTCATTTTTACTATGTACAAGATTCCAAGCGCAGCGCATTTGATGAAGGATATCGATGGCTATGGTAAATTTTAAATTTATTATTTTCATTTTTATAATCTTTATTTTCAGAAAAATATTCAGAAGTTATGATGAACCGAATAAAATATTTTTATCCACAATTTAAATGAAATTTTGAATGATCGAGAACCAGAGATCATTCCGGATCTGATATTTTATGCGACACAGATCCGAATATTCGAGGTCTTCCATCAATTTCTATGGGACCTCAAATTCAATAGGACGATGAAGCACATGGAGCCAGAATATCAGTGCATCATCGGATGCTCATACTGTGCCGATCGTTATCGGAGATATGTTGAATGGGAGTTAGTGAAAATTCTTAGAAGGTTTCACTACTCCCGAGTTTTGGATCTTTGATGTTAATAAATGTTTTATTGTGTTTATATTGTTTTGATTTTATATTTCAAATAATAGTAATAATAAAAAATAGTAATAATATAAATAGTAATAATATAAATATGAATAGTAATAATAAATAGTAATAATTTGAGAATAATAACATGTCACATTAATATGAGAACAGTAATAATAATAATATGTCACATTAATAATAGAAATAATGCAAATGACAT
The DNA here is from genome assembly GCA_959609185.1 of Schmidtea polychroa. Lineage (NCBI taxonomy): Eukaryota > Metazoa > Platyhelminthes > Tricladida > Dugesiidae > Schmidtea > Schmidtea polychroa. Next base: position 12,386 of record CAUHTR010003075.1, read on the forward strand.
GCAATTTAAACAAAGACATACTATTATCTGATTGGTTGATAGGCATGAGTCAAAGGTATAAAAACCCTGTAACATTTCATTTTAATCAAATAATAATAATAATAATAATAATAATAATAATATCTTGAGAAAAAATAATGATAATAATAAAATATATGGCTCATACGAAAGGTCTTGAATTGGGCTTTAAATGAGCTATCGTTTAATAATTTTCGTTGGCGGGAACTCTGTAAATTTAAATTTTAAAATATGACCTTGAAAAAATAATATTTTTAAAAATAATAATAAAATTGTCAAATGACCTTGAAAATGGTCTTGGAAAAATGTTAATAACTTTGTCAATATTAATGTTGGTGATGACTATTATAGCTCATTCGAAAGGTCTTGCACTAGGCTTTAAAATAAACTATCGATCGATGAAATAAATTTATGGGAACGATAACGTTTGGCAGGCCAAATAGTAGGTAACCGCGAGCACAAAGACATTAGAAATAATAATATTTTTAAAAAATAATAATATGACCTTTATGAGTCATACGACCTTGACAATGACCTTGATGAGTCATCGGATACGTCATGGTCTTTGTTTAAAATTTGACCTTGAAAAAAATTTTTTAAAATAAATTTTCCGGCCGTGTGGGGGGGGGGGTAAATGTCTTTGTGCTCGCGGTTACCTGTTTTCCCGGTGACCAATCCATCTACTAGTAAGGGTCGATATCCTTTAAATTAAAAAAAACTATATTGGTATCAGTCGAAAGGTTTGTGTCTTAAAATATTTATGCTGTTATGCTTGATAAATTGTGCGTTTGGATAGACCAATGTATATTGGACAAACCGTACTTGATTTATCTAAACTTCGTGTGTACCAGTTTCAATATAAAGAACTATAGAGTTATAGAGAAGAATTCAATTGCCAAATTAATATCGTAGCTGGTGATACAGATTCCTTCTTTTTAGAGTGTAAAAATGTGTATTTACGCTTACAACTATATCCAAAAATGATAGCCGATGGGCTCCTAGATACTTCAAATTATCCAGTGACCGATCCGTTGTTCTCAGATATAATTTGTTCTGTAATCGGAAAGTCAAGGATGAGAATAAAGGAAATCAATATAAAGAATGGGTGTTTCTTCGACCCAAGCGCTACTCAAAAAAAATAATAATAAAAATATAATGAAATGTAATAAATTAAATAAGAAGTAATTAAATAAAATTTAAATTTAAAAAAAATCGATTTGATTGGTATATATATTTGATCTTGACATTGAACTTGAAAGTGAGTTGGAGTCCTCACTACATACTACTAATACTATTCTAGCTTCATTAAAATATGATGGATTACAACTTTCTGACTGTCGTTCTCATTGCTATGACAAAGCAGTAGTTATGGCAGTGCATATTTCTGGATTGCTGCAAAGAATTTCCACATTGAATTCTCGTGCTGTTTTAGTAAACTGTGACAACCATAGCTTAATTCTTACGGGTTTGCATTCGATACAAATTGATCTAACAATATTAACATTTTTCAATGTGATGGAACAAATTTATTTATTTTTTTCTCGATCAACCAATCGTTGGCAAAAAATAAATAATGCCGTACCGTTAAACGTGAAGCGTGAAACAACAACACGATGGAGTAAAAAGTGATTTTTATTGGAGTTGATAAATTTGTTGAAATCATTGAAGAATTGTCCGAGGATATTAATCAATCATATGATACAAGAAGTGAAGCTCATAGTTTATTACAAAATATTTTGAATTTCAAATTTCTTGTTTTAATTTGATTAATTTCTGGAATCAAATTCTTGGGAAAATTGATCTTGTGAAAAAACGTTTGCAAGATCCAAAAATGAATTTAAAAAATGCATCAGATGATTTACAAGGATTGAGTACACATATGCAAGAAATTAGTGAAATTTTATGTTCACAATCAATCGAAGCTGGTAAAAAAGTGTACTGAATGGGGTATTCAAATACAAAAAAGTGTACGGCGTGTGACAAAGCAATTTAAAGAAAAAACCAACGATTCTGCATTAACCTCCGAGCAAGATATAAATTGTTCAAATGATCGATTGATTCAAAGAACTTAAAACTCGTTTTACACGGCTCAATTCATTAAATGACAAATTTGGTTATTTTCCTGACATACAAACTTTATTAAATTGCGCAGATTCTATTAAATTAAAGGAAAAATGTATAAATTTTACTATTCGGATAATGCCGGAATCACAAATAGAACTTTTAAAATGTTTAATTTCTAATGGTGAAGATGTTTTTACAAATTTGAGAATTTCTCTACAAATCCTTTTGACAAGTGCAGTGTCAGTATCAGCATGTGAACATTCATTCAGTAAATTAAAACTTATTTTATCATATCTTCGAGCATCAATGAGTGAAGTACGTTTAAATGATTTGGCATTAATAAGCATTGAGAAAAGTATTATTGATAGAATTAATTTTGGTGATATCATTGACTAAATTTGCATCGGCCAAGGCAAGAAAAATTTGTTTATAAATTTATAAAATAAATATAAAATAAATATTGGTAAAATTTAAATTTCTTTATTTTTTCCAATTCAATATAAATTGTAAAACAGAGTCATAAAATTTAGTTTTATCGTTTGATTATTTGCATGAAAAAATCGTATATATACTTAATTTACACGGAAATAGTAAATTAATTTTTATTATTGTAAGAACTTTTTTCAATTTTCACCTCTGATTTCTTTACAATTGACATTGTATTTATTAGAAAATTTTTATTATTTATAAATTTAGTTTATAGTAATATTTACATCTTAATATATAATATTAAATATTATATTTTATTTAAGTTATCACAGCATAATTTATTTAATGAATTCTAGTGTGGTAATTTCAGTTATCCATCTTCCTGAAAGTTTTAATGAAAAATTTGACTTCTTAAAAATGTCAAAAAAATATTCTTTCAAAAGAACTTTTAACCTGTTATCGATAAATATAATTTCACATAAATAGGAGTCCAATATATTTCACAAAAAATTTAATAAATTTTAAAAATAAATTAAAAATAGAAACATCTTTTACAATGATAAAAAAGTAGTTGATAAATTTTCGCGATATTAAACTGAAAGGCAAAAATGGTTGGAAATCACAAGTCATGAAGTCTGTTAATTTTATCCCATACAGATAAAACCATTTTACATAAAATGTTATTATCTTTTATTTGAATTTAGATATTCCTGGACTAGAACGGAAAATTTAGAGTTTGTTTGAATACGTCAAAAAGAAGGCATAAAAACTCCCTAAAATATATGAAGAAACACCAAATAATACAAAGTAAAGTACACAACACATTGAAGATAAATGTGTGTACTAAAATAAGATAATTCTAGAAAAATAGATAAATTAAATTAAATTTAAAATAAACTGACTAAAGCAGGCAGTACGTTGCCAATCTAAAGTTGGTAGCATTATACGCATCCTGATTTTATAGAGTTGCAGAGAATGCATGGTCCGGCAATAACTCTAAAACTCTCTCAAAATTTATATGCTTTCTGTTTTCCAGCGTTAGTTCTATGCGATTTTCGTTGAATCATTTTATGGTCGTGGAATCATAGGTTATGCTTTATGTATAAAGTAATTTATATGGTAATGTTGATACAACAAATATTAATATCTTCTTTCATTCCTTATGATTAATTCGTATAATGCTTATATGGTTCGGGGCAACATTAAATCGATTGAATAGCGTTAGTGAAAAGAAGTCAATCCTGATCAGGGACTGAATAGGTTTCGGAACCGGAATCTATAGTCAACTGACTCAAATCCCAAAATAATAATTGAGTGATGGTCAGAAAATCAGACGATTGTGATTAGAAGCTTGGGAAACATTGAGACAGGAGTGATTAGTTGTCTAGAAAGTCACCTTCTTTTGGTCTGGCTTATACGTCAATCGAGAACTCAGACTGAAAAGGATATTGAACTGGGTCTTGAACTTGTATGGATCTCAAGATGGTCAATGCAGTTTCAAACAAATTTCCACAGAATGATACACTAAATTTAGTTGATAATCGTAAAGACAGTCTTAATTGTTGAGTCGATATCCCGACAAATAAAAAATTACGGAATTTCAATAATATGTGGGCGAATGGCAGATTTCTGCTCAAATATTTGAAAGTAACCATGATTACCATGTAGGATTTTCTATCAGCAGTCATGAACCCGAAAGTGAAAATGCAATAAGGATCTAAATCTAGTAATGGAGCTCACCTACTTATTGATTTTCAACCACTGTGAACACTACCAACATGATTGTCGCCATGTATATACAAATGGTAAAAAGTAAAATAGTCATGAAGTTGTTTAGGTAAGAGTTGATGATAAATCTATCAGCAATAGTAGAACATTTAAACAATACACCCCTTAAGCGCCAACAATATCTTATTAATGTTAATCATTTTCTAATTAAATAAACCTCTTTAACACATGAGAAAGCACAGGCATATTTATAACAAATATAAATGAAATATGATAAATGGATCGGTTTATCGTTCTTGGACATTACAGCCTACTTATTGTAAATCTATTAATAGTATAGATAAATTGATTAAATTATGTCCTAACCATGCATTTTCAAAGTCTCTCTTACAACAAATGGTGCGTGAAATAAGTGTTAATAAGCTGATTAATGACATAATTTCATCTGGTATTGATTCATTTAGTTCTCTTGAAAGTCTTCTTTTGATTGATACGGAAAGCATTTTTGGGGGCATATAAAGATTTTGGGAAAACTATTTTGAAATACTTTTGAAAGTTTCAATATTAAAATTAATCAGTAATAAAAATGATAAATCAGTAATAAAAATGAAGATCAATGGAAGAAAATAATATAGATAAAAAATGAAAATATTTTACTAAACGTGTTACAATACCTTGGCGTTCCGGGTTGTTAAATTATATTGTTATGATATAGGTTATCCTCTACTCAAAACACAAAATAATTTTAATCTATACACTTGCTACATCTATGGTTACTTGACTAAAACCATGTTGATAATATTTGGCATGGTTAGGAATTAATTAATTGGTTAGATTCTCTACCCAAATTATTTCATTCAATTCCTCTTTCAAGGTTTTTGATTACCAATAAAAGTATTTGAGTTATTGTGATCGTTTTACTCCATAAAAGTGACTTCAATATTTGATATTATCTCGCTTTCCACTCGAATTCTCAACATGGTTATTATTTATTGTGATTTCATTGAAAGCCTTGAATACGAATCAACCCTAGCTTTTGAGTCCTAAGAAGGTTTAAGTAAAACTAACTTTACTAATTTTAACCAAATTCTTCATCCAACCACGATCTTACTTTACAATTACTACTACTTCTTTGATCCATAATAGGAAGTATTACTAGAAAAACTCCAACTAACCTTTAAGAGAGTTACAAGTTGAACTCTGCATGGATTTCAGCCTGGATTTCAGATGTGGCATAGTGAAAAGTCGGCCCATTTAACGAAGAAAGTCATATTTCTGTTTTTTATTTCAAAAGATATTTGTAAAGCATATTAGAAACATGCGAAAGGAGTGAAAATAAATTCAACAACCTCGTTAAAAGGTTTATGTTAATGTCCTTTCGAAGGAATGTTCAATATTTTCTTTTACTATTTCTTTACAAACTCAATTCAGTACAAACACAGTACTAAATACAACTGAGGCATTTAATCATTTGACAAATAAATGAGTCTCTTCTTTTTCTTTATATAAACTAACCTGGAGGTAGGATTTGGTTTTCACATGTTATTTTGTCATTCAAAACATTTCATTTCAGGATGCACTATAAAAAAATTGTTTAAAATAGGAATTAGTAGCAAAATTCATGCGTACACTGTAATCTGAAGGTGACAATTAACCTGTCGAAATATGCCTTAAAAATATTTTAAAATTGCAATTAATTTCTATTTAATTTAAAATTAAAATATGTTTAAAATATTTAAATTAATTTCAATCTGAAAGAGAAAAGATTTATTAGAAATGATCCGTTACAAAAATATTGAAATGAAATATATAATATAAAAGCTTCATCAGAGAGTATTGAAAAAGTCACTCGACACGCAACAGTACACCTTAATTAAATAATAAATACATATCAAAGGAAAAGGATAAAAATCACTTGATCTGAACTAAATATTTCTGTAGACTTCTCAGGATGAGTAAAAACGTAGCGATTCCGGCCGAAGTTTAGCCGATATAGACCCAAACATAGAATCTTCTTTTCCATTAGTGCCCATTCAAATAAACAACCATAATCCAGAGTCTGAAAAATTGGAATTTTTTACAAAATTATTTTGGACACAATTTCTAACGCCATCATATAAGCTTGATATCTCGTTCAATGGTGGATGTCTAATATGAAACAATTTAATAATTGAATTAGAATTTTCCCGACTCTCGGAAGATGTATTTTGTGGTAGCAGACCTTTATTACACTTTAAAAACGTTAATTGGCAACTAAACCTACCAACTCCAGATCCGAACATTGATTCAATCTCATCAGAATAACGACCATTCAAAAGTGTCTTGATGAAAGAAAACGTGTCTGGATTTTTGTAGACCTAAATATATAGAAAATAAAACTATTTATAGATTTGGAGCCATAAAGCATAATTTTCCAATTGTATTTGCTATAAACAAAGAAATATGAAACATGTATCAAAAGTTAGTGGCATGCTGTCAGAAGCAAGATACAAATACAATCACAAATCCAAATACAATCATTATAAAATTAAGTTTTAGTGATACTATAAAAATTGTATCACTAAAAAAAAATTACTCAAGCAAATTAGACATTTAGTTTATGTATTATCAAATTATTTTTAAATACAAATATTTTTAATGTAATATTTTAACAAGTGTTCAATTTCTTTAACTGCAGTGTTTTAACCCTTTAATGGACAATGACGTCTATTGACGTCATGCCTCTTACCACAACTTTTCAGTTGTCATGGGTGTCATGACGGCAATACACGTCAAAATGTGCATCATTTTATGATTAAATTATTATAATTACTGCATTTCTTTCATTTTGCTGTTTTCAGAATTTCATTATCTTTAAAAATGTAAAAGATATGGCAAGTGACGTTCTGGGAACAGCAACTAAAAAAGTGCGTCCGCGAAAGGGTTAATTTGCAGTGTTTTTAATTTATGCATTTTAAAGAACTTTGCAAATTTTTTATCTTTTATTTTTAAACTACCAAATAATATCACTAGTCCAATTAGTATCATTATTTAATTTTATACTAGTGATACTATTTAAATAATATCACTATTTGGAGTTTTTCGTTACTTATAAAAATACATTTAATATAAAAGTGATTTAAAAATAGCCTACTTCTAGCAGATTCAATTTGAAATGTTCTATGTATCTTTTTTTACCTTAGATGTATTTTCACTTTTATAAAATACTTATCCTCGTTTAGTTTTCATATATATATATATATATATATCAATGTTAAATCTAAACATTGATCTATAGTGTAAAACTAAATGAGTAGAAAGGTAATTGACTAAATTTATTGTATATTCAACAATGTTTAATATTATATATTACAAATTAAAAACTAAAAAATATTCTTTTGCAAATATTTTTTGTTAAAATGTAAATTTCATATTGTCTGAAAGGCGTCTTTTTCATTTCGTAGTACACACTCCGAACACGCTACGAGCCGACCCTATATTATATATAAAATAATTTTTAAAAATAAATATTAATTTAATTAATTTCTCAGAAAAGATACAAATGTATTTTTGAAATAATACATTTATAAAAATATTTAACAATTTTAAGAGACATTTGTTCTGATGGAACAAATTAAGCATCATTTGTCAATAATTTTGTCGGTCAAAATTGAAAATTATAGAAAAAATTATTAATATTGTATAAATATATATTAATGTTATCAGATGGAAATAGATTCATGATTTAAAAAATTAGTATATTTATATCCAGACTAAAACATTTTCCGTGTATAATGAAAGGAAACAAAATTTGTGAAAAACTTCATCTAAAAATAATAATATAATTATATATTTTTTATAAAACATTCACTATTTTTGTATATAACTCACAGAGAGGTATTAAGTGTCATTGAATAGAAAGTCATTCTTATTTTATAGGATTTCCTAAAGCCTTGGCATCGAAATTGATAGAGTTGAATTTAAAAGGATAAAAACTAGTGAAAAATAAAAATGATTTACCGTGTATATGCAGCTATATACCGTCGAATTGGTAAATAATATTCCTCTAGCAAAAGGCTCACTGTGTTGGACAGAGACTTTGCTATCGTGGTTTTGAGAGCTCATCGAACTAAAATGATGTGCAATTTCATCTTTACCTAAATATGTACGTAGTGTATTTAATAAAATAATAATAATAATAATAATAATAATAATAATAATAATAATAATAATAATAATAATAATAATAATAATAATAATAATAATAATAATAATAATAATAATAATAATAATAATAATAACAGTTTCTGTGTATGGACAAATTTGTTAGTTCGCAGAGATGATTAAGATTTTTCATACGCCATGTTTATAAGTTTATAAAATTTCTGTGACCAACCTAATAAGCAAATGATGTGATTTTCAGTGTACCGGGAAATTATGCAATAAAGCTGTATCATATTGTATACTTATCTGGCGCCAAGAGAAATTTTCATGTTTCTTGCAAAGTAAAAATGAGAGCTAAAAGCTCGAAACTAGTCTACTATTGGGATTTGCACTGGGTATCACAGAGCTTGTACTGTTTATTATAATAATAATATTAATAATAATAATAATAATAATAATAATAATAATAATAATAATAATAATAATAATAATAATAATAATAATAATAATAATAATAATAATAATAATAATAATAATAATAATAATAATAATAATAATAATAATACTTATTTCAATTATTATTGGTATTTTCAATTTATGGAGCTTCCTCATTGATCTAATTAATGTAGCACATATAATTGCACTCTTGTCGGAAAATCCAACTGTTTTGTCATTTCCATTAATAATTACACATGTATGACATTTTAGTAGGCCTGCTGCTCGGAGGTCGCGAGATTGAATAGGAGATCCCTTTAAATAATAACAAAAATTTTAAATTTATTTATTCGTACATTTTCACAAATAAAAGAAACTGCAAAAAGTTAATCAGAGATAAGCATAATTACATTCAATGTATTTAATATATAAAAATTAATGTATAGAATAAAATGTAAATAATAATTATATTTATCACAAGTTTTTGAGTGTTAAATATAACCAATCAAAATAAAAATTATTAAAATACTAAACTAAATACTAAAAGTAAAACCAAAAACAAAAAATTAATTAATATTTTTGGAAAAAAACTTAGAAAAATATTTAAAAATTTAAAGATCTTTGCTTTACAAACCACTCTTTCTCAATAAAGAAAAACATTTCAATTTGCCTTAAGTCGACCATGTTATCTATCTAGAGTGAAAGTAGGGTTCCCATTCCGAGTACTCGGTTACTCGACAAATTCGCCAATTTATCGAGTTTTCGAATACTCGGTTAATAGAATTGAGTACTCGAGTTTTAATAAAACAATTAAGAAGATGAATTAACGGAATACGAAAATTTACAAAATTGTATTCAAAGTTTGGCTAGACCTAAGCAAGTTAAAGAAAATGAATTTAACATTGAAAGAGAATTTAAAAATCTTCAAGGAAATAGAGGGAAAAGAAGTGACGATATGGATTGCTTATATAATGCATTCTTGACTGCAGCTCCAACATCAACTTCTTGCGAAAGACTATTCTCGGTATCAGGAAAAAAATGACAAAAATACGAAGTCGACTAGGCGTAAACACGTTAAATGCTCTCGTATTTTTGAAATATTATTTCAATCAAAATGTATAAATATTTAAATAATTAATATTTTGACTAAAAAGTATTTTTGTTTTGACTAAAATGTTTTTCTAATGTTTAATGGATTAATTTAATTTTATATTATGTTATACTTGTTATATTGAACTGTTTTTGTTTTTAAATAAATAAGTATTTTTGATAATTTTTTGTTAAGAAATTATTTTTCCTAGAAATTATTTCGAGTACTCGAGTAACCGGTTAATTAAAAAAAGGTAAATCTCGAGTAAAATAGAAACCCTAAGTGCAAGGGTAAAGGACAGTCTCCAATTATTATCATAATATTGACATAATATTATTATCATAAAAACATTTATTAATCTATCCTATTAATATTTAGGTGGAAAAATTGCAAATTTTTCAAATCAGATTTTTATATTTAACATAAAGTAAATATTTTCAAAATTTAGAGGTTTATGGCGATTTTCTTCTATTCTTTAAACCCTCAGTAATGTGCATGTTTTTCATAATTTTATTTATGATTGTCTTTATTAAATCTTTATTATAATATAATAATAATTTAATTTAAATTTCTTGGACGAAATATTGATATTAGTTTGATTTTTGACGGGAAAAATCTGTCATAAACACTTAATGATTACTTTATTTTAATATTACTTTTCTTGTTTTTTATTGTCCTAATTCTACTTTTTAGTATTATTTTTAGTACTGATTTAGTTTATTATATGATTTTCATTTACTGCACAAATAAGGTAAAGTTTATATATAATAAGCATGACTGTAATGATTTTAATGTATAAAATAAACTTATTATGCATCATCATGAATATTATAAAACAAATCTCAGAGTGTCTATAAACAAGAGTAAAAAATAACAAAGGGGGTAGTAATAGCGGTCGCTGTCATTGTCGTAGTCGTGATCGTGATCGTATTGTATTTTAGCATTGGTCGTACTCGGTTGTATTAATAGTCAATAGTACTGGATCGTCACATAGAGTAGTCAATAGTACTGGACTCTCACATAATAGTAGTCGATGTGTGTGTGTTGTTACTAGATGGAGACAATTAGCAACCAGTGACCACTAAGTATGACGACACATTAACCATGGTCAGTATATTGATTCATTCTAGCATTCTTGCGGAGTAGCAGTTAGTCACCTTTTCTTTAAATAAATCTTTTTTTTAATTATATAACACAAATTTTCAAACTGCTTTTTAAAATGTAATCAAAAGAAATCGTGTTTAAAACGTAAAAACATTAATGTATGGTCTTATTGAAGATAAATGAAATTTTAAAAGAAATTGAAAACATCAAAGATATGCAAAACTTAAGTTTTCTGGAAAGTATTTTCCACACTTTTTTGAAAATATTAATCTTTATTTTGAACTTGTGCTAAATAAACACATTTTTAAAATCGAAATACTGGAATTTTTTCATTAAAATTGTGGCAGTATTGTTCGAGTCGATTGATTACAAGTGATTCATCAGCAGGTCAATCAACTTGTCATCAGTTGCATCATAAGTCATTGCGATGTAACTCTCAAACGAATTTAAAAAAGCAATATTTCCTGCATAAAATTATTTTTTAGTTTTCATTATTATTTCTTTAGTGCAACATTAATAATTCATTTTTCAAAAATATGGAAGAACATTGTATGGTTAACTAATTATAAATAATTCAAATTAACGTTATGGTATAACTCACGTCTATAATTAAAAACAATGGGAAATTTTTGATATTAGTCCATCTGTCCTCTTCGAAATAACTTTTATTTCCCAAAATTACTATCGTTCGTAACTCAGAATTCTGCAAAGTTTGGAATCGTAGAGGCATCATGAAATTGCATAAATCGATTGTTCCATGACCAGTGCCACACAGACAAACAAGAATATGACCAGAAAGACTTTTAGTTTCAGCTGTTTCCACATCCTGTATTTCATATGAAAACTAGATCAAGGGCGAAATATAACGAATATATAATATATATGATTTTTATTAATTAATTGTTTTTATTTATTTAACAGTCTGAAAAGAATATTCAGAATTTATATATATATATATATATATATATATATATATATATATATAGTATTTATTAAAAACTTGACTATGAAACGGTAAAGGTATCGACGTTTTATTTAATATTCATGAATCTTCGACACTGCCTTTTTCAAGTGATTTATATCTTTAAATCGTTCAAATGACAGAACAAGTGATAGCTTGGTATCAAGACAGTGGCGTCTTATAAAATTTAGAGCCCTGCACTGAAATTATAAAGCGCCTTAAAAATGTTTTCAAATTCTTTATTTACAAAAATAAATATAAACAAAATTTAAGAAAAAAAAATTGTATTTACAAAATAAAAAATTTATTCGTTGTTAAAAAACTTAATTCAATAACCAAAATACGAAAAAAGATTTATAAATATTTAAAATATAATTTATTAATTATTTTTTCTATAGAAAGACTCAAATAGATATTAAAATCTAGCTCTTTTTTGGGGAGATCCATATCTATCATATTTTTTTTCCTTGAAGTTTTCTAAAATAACATTGTTAGAAGAAGACATAGTTTCACAGAAATCTTTATTCACTACAAAAATCTAAACGGAACACACAATCGTTATACTATTTATAGTACATTGAATTGCGTAATCTACAAAAGGGAGAATTATTAGTTTAAGTGATACTGTTGACACAGAAGACAAACATACTTACTTAATTTAGTTATACAAGCATTCCCGCATCATTCAATAGATATCAAGGTCTAGTGACCTGGTTATGTAAGTAATTCGTTGGAAATTATTATATCATCTTACATCCCACTCCATTTAAAACTTTTGATCCATTCTACATTTCGAATTATTTCTTTGCCTTGCTTAGTCTTCTGTCATGTCGTTTTCCAGTTATTTCATAAGGCCCTTCATAACGTTCATCCATCTTTCTAGTATTTTCGTTTTTAACCAATACTTGGTCTCCAACTTCAAAATTCCTATAATTTTGTATAATTAAATTCTTTTCTATGTTTTGTTTATGTTTAATTCCCTCCACGATCTCCCTTCTCCGATTATTAGCATCATTATTTTGTATATCCAAATTCTCTTTTTCCATCCATTGTCTACAAATATTCCGCCCAAATATTATTTCAGAGGGCGAAAATCCGGTTGTCTGCTGTATCGTCGCATTTAACATAAATTCCACATCTGGCAATATTTCTGCCCAATCTTTATGCCGTTTGTTTTTTAAAGTAATTGCAATTGCATCTCTTATAGTTCTAAATTGCCTCTCAACTAAACCGTTTTTACTATGATGATATGGGCTTGAATATATTATTGTAATATGATGAATTTTCAACACTTCTAAAAGGAGTTGAGATTCAAATGTTTTTCCTCTATCGGAGTGAATGATTTTAGGGGCACCAAATTTCAAAATCCAATTTTCTCTTAAAATCTTTGCCGTCGTCTTTTCATCCTGATGAGCAACTGCCGTCAATGATATATACCTACTGAATTGATCAATTATAGCCAAAATATATTGTTTTCCATGAATTGTTTTCTTAAATGGTCCGCAGAAATCAATAAATATCTCTTTGAAAACTTCATCTGTACTCTGTTTAATCAGCGGTTCTTTTGTTCGTCTTGTCCACGTCTTCCGTTTCTGACACTGTTCACAATTTTCAATCACTCTTCTAACTTCGTTTTCACTAATTTTCATTTTCATATTTTTCCGTGCATATTCGTAAATTTTTTTTATCCCTGTGTGACATAAGTCTTTATGTATATTAAAAATTATACCTTCATTATTTACTTTTATTTCTTGGTCCATATTTTCTATGGCCAATATTTTAGTTTTATTTTTATTTACCTTGGCGTTTTCATGAACTGTTTGGCACTGACTACATGAAGTACAGTCTTTTCTTGATAGGGCATCTGCGTTAGCATGTAATTCTCCTTTTCTGTATTCTAATTTGATGTCTAGCACACTTAAATAGTTAATCCATGTTTGGAATTGTGCTGTAATTGGCTTTTTTGTATTTATCATAAAGGTTATAGCTTTATGATCGGTTCTTAAAGTAAATCTTTTTCCATATAGATAGTGTTTGAAATGCTGAGTAAAATGATAGATTGCAAGCAATTCCTTTCGCGTAATGCAGTAACCGATTTCGTGCTTATTCATTGTCTTTGATCCATATGCAATAACTTGTTCTTGTTCATTACTACTCAACTGCGAAAGCACTCCCCCAATCGTATCGAAACTAGCATCTGTATCTAAAATAATAGGTTTTTCGTAAATCCGGAAATCCTAGTACTGGGGTAGACGTTAACGCTTTCTTTAGCGTGTTGAAATTTGTTTCACATTCTTCAGTCCATATAAGTTTATCTTTGTTAGACCCACATAACCTTTCTAATGGTCTTGCATACTTGGCGTAATCTTTAACAAATTTTCGATAGTAATTTGTTAAGCCTAGAAAGCTTCTTAAACGTTTAATATATTTTGGTTTTTCATATTCTTGCATTGCTTTTATCTTTTCATAATCTGTTTTAATACCATTTTTATTTATAATGTGTCCCAAAAATTTTATTTCTAGTTTGTTAAAACAACATTTTTCTAAGCTTATTTTCAAACCAGCTTCTTGAATCTTTCGAAAAACTCTTTCTAGTCTTTTTTTATGTTCGATTTCATTGTCTGCAAATATAAGGATATCGTCTAAATAGACAATTGCTTCTCTCCAATTAAGATCACCCAAAACTTGAGTCATTAATTTTTGAAAAGTTGCTGGGGCAGCTGCAATTCCAAAAGGCATTCGATTAAAACAATATTGACCATCTTTTGTTGAAAATGCAATCTTTATTTTTGATTCCTCTTCTAATTCCACTTGATAATAAGCATTACCAAGATCGATAGTGCTAAATATCTGTGCTCCATTTAGGATATCCATCATCTCTTCAATATTTGGTATTGGAAATCGAGGTCTCTCCGTAATTGCATTTAGTGCCCGAAAATCCAAACATATTCTAATATCTGATTTATTCTTTTTTAACACACATACCAATGGGCTATTCCACACCGAGTCACATTTTTTTATAATTCCTGCTTCTTCCATGTCTTTTAGCATGTCTTGTATTTTGTGAGCAATATGAATCGGCTGACGTCTAGGATTAATTGTCACTGGGCTACCTCTAGTAACTATCTTATGTTTAATTAACTGTGTTTTTCCTACATCCCATTTATTTTTCATGAATATTTCCGAAAATTCTTTAAGTAATTTATTAATCGTTGGGTCGATAATTCCTTTCAAATTGTTTTCCTCTAAATTCATTAATTGATTTTTTAATTTTACTTTAGTTACTGCCTGTAATTTAATATCAAAACAATTCATCATTTCTACGCCTGCAATTACGCTCGGGTTAATCTTATTTGCCACAAAAAATCTTATTACCAATTCTAATCCCGAAATTCTCACTTTTAGTAATATTGTTCCTATGATTTTAAGTGTGCTCTCGTTTGCACATGTAACCATAATATTGGATTCCCCTATTTTATCACGCATCTTTAATTTACTAACAACATCTTCGCTAATCACGTTTATTCTAGCCCCGGTATCCAAAAGACAATCAACTTTTATTTTATTTTCCAGCCAAATACCTACACTAGGTCTGCCCTTCATTCTTTCATAACCGATTTTAGGTGCAAAAGGTATTTCTTTATTTTCATTAACTTTATTATTAATTATATCGATACTCATAATCTTATCAATTTTGTTATTAATTTCATAAAAACTATATTCAAAATAATTTTCAAAGTCAAAACATTCACAATCATTCATAATTACATCATTAATTTTTAAATCATCTTTAAATTCATTCATTACGGAAATCTTGAAATCACAAGCATTCAAATTCAAACATTCTGTGTCAACAATATACTTACTTAAACCAAATTTATGGCTCCTAGCAACTCCCTTGAAACTGGAGCCTCCCCTTTTAACTGTTCGCAATCTTCTTGCATGTCATCCTGTTGAATCAGCTCTCTTTCCTCGTATTCGTAGTCGTATATCGCATTGCATTGTCTTCGATGTGGTCCTCTGTCTGAAGATTGGTTTCTGCTTTGATATTGTCCTCTGGATCCAAATTGTTTTTGATTTCTATCATAATTTCTTCCGTTGTAATATGCTTCTGTTTTAACTGAATTTCTTCTGATGTCCCAACATTGATACTTGAAATGACCATTTTTGGAACATTGAGAGCATTTTACGTTTGGGCATTCTGCTCGAATATGTCCTTGCTCTCCAAACGCCCAACATCTCTGCAGTTTAAATCGCCTGGTCCCGTTCGTCCAGTCACTTTTATTTGGCATATTGAAGTTCATGGCCTCATTGGTTCTAGAGTTAGAAAATATTGGCGTCTTATTCTGTTGGTACAACTGAGTTTTTCTCGGACTTTTGACTGTCTCCGCATATGATTTATTTTCATGTAGAGATGCTAATGATTGTTCACTTGAAAGCTCTTTTTGAATTTCTTCAATTCTTGATATCACTTCCTTGGCCTTATCTACTGATTTAACGTCTCTTAATTTCAATTCTTTTTTTGTTTCCATATCTTCCATTGCATTCTGTATTAAAAATAACATTAACGCCGGTTTTGTTAATTTGTGTCGAAGAACATTGTCGACGAGCTTTTCCACTTTATTGAAAAATTCGGTGCACGAGTCATTTCCTTTTCGATATCTTAAAGCTGTGTCTAGATCCATGGCTAGATTTTTCCTTGGCTCGAACGCTTTTCTTAATCTTTCTTCATAGCCTGAATAATCGCTCTGTACTTCTTCATATTTCTGGATCAACTCTACCGACAGAAAGGCCTTGGTAACAATTTCTTGAGTTTCTTGCGGTTGTTGAGTGACTTCAAAAAATCTTTTCAATTCCAAAATAAAAATTTCTAAATCACCATTTGGCAGCAATTGATTAGGTGGCTTGATATAGTTCTGGAGTCCTGGCGTGGTCGCCATGTTAGAAGAAGACATAGTTTCACATATCGTTATACTATTTATTGTACATTGAATTGCGTAATCTACAAAAGGGAGAATTATTAGTTTAAGTGATACTGTTGACACAGAAGACAAACATACTTACTTAATTTAGTTATACAAGCATTCCCGCATCATTCAATAGATATCAAGGTCTAGTGACCTGGTTATGTAAGTAATTCGTTGGAAATTATTATATCATCTTACAAACATATTTCTTGAAATTATCCATTTTTAGTTATTATTTAGCTTACAGGAAAAATATATGACTTTTTTTCATAAAACTGTTTTTTAAATAAATAAATAAATAAATAAATAAATAAATAAAAAAGTAGAGGATGAATGTCTTAATGGTCAATGTAACATTCGCTAATAGTTTCCATCAAATTTAGGAACGTCTCCCAGATTAAAAACCACTGATATATAATATCAAAATATATTTTACAAAAAAACGGTTTTGTATTTATCATTTAAAATACGGGGATTATTTCATTAACAGCTGATTCTTGAACACCTTTCAGGATAGAATAAAAAAAGACATACCATACAGACATCCTCAAAATTAGGCTCAGGAGCCCAATAGAATGATCCGGTTCTATCCAGGCCAGTATAATTGCTGATGTCTATTTCTTCGGATTTTGAATCAATCATTGGGAATTCATAAGTTGATCGAAAACTTCTTTATTATAAATTAGCAATTTACAAAAGCAGTATAATAAAGTTTAAATATAAATTATTAAGTAAACATAGAATTGAGTGAAGTGAACTCTATGCCAGAAGTTCACAATATGTGCCCGCCAATTATTTCAATATAATAAAAGATGAAATGTTTAAATTGAATGATATAGTAAGATTTTGGAAATAAATTGAAACAAATTTACTTGAGATTATTTCTGTTATACAATATTTTGCCTACAGCACATTCCATTTTTTCGTTAAGGTTCCCCAATTACCTTTGACAGCAATCGAGATATGAATCTTTCTTTTGATTTTGTTTATTACAAAATTCCTATTCTGAATTTTGTACTTCTTAATTAAAAATGACTTTCTTTTACTTTCTTGTTTGATTTCATTAATTTTGATATTATCTTCTTATTTCTCAATTTCTTGCTCTCATTCCTTTTACTCAGAATCCCAGAATATTACAGCATTTATTCAACCTATTTGGTCTCAATCATCTTTGTTCAGAGTTTATTTAGGTATCCTGAACGTTATATAGTACTTATTTATTTTCATTTTTGACTTTAAATCAGAAATTAATTTTTCTATGTAACACAAATTTATTAACACTCATTAAAGGCTGAGCCGTAATTTGCCATTTCATATGAAAATATGATCTAGAGTCAAAATGAAAAGAAATGAAATATTAAAAAAATTCAAAGGTGAGCAAAAAATTAAAGGATTTTACTGATAATTACTATTAAGATTATTATATTATAATATTATTATTGTTGTTGTGGTTATTATTATTATTATTATTATTATTATTATTATTATTATTATTATTATTATTATTATTATTATTATTATTATTATTATTATTATTATTATTATTATTATTATTATTATTATTATTATTATTATTATTATTATTATTATTATTATTATTATTATTATTATTATTATTATTATTATTATTATAACTTATCTAAATATAATATCTTAATGATATTATTGAACCAAACGATCCAATAGTAAATTATTAACCTCCTATAAAACAAAAATCTAATTACTAAAGAACCAGGCACTCATAATCAGCCTCATTTAGTTTATATAAACAACGAAATCGAACTCTCATTGTAACAAGAATACCCAAGCGATAAGTAAACCTTACAGATGCGTGGATGGGTTGGAGATAAAAATTCAAATTGAAGTAAATGTTTAATTGAATAATTATCAAAATTTTGGAATTTTCTGACAAGTCATTGTTTATTAAAAAGAGAGTTTGAAGACTATAAAAAACTGATTTATATATAAAACTGTTTTATAGTCTTCAAGCTCTCTTTTTAATAAATTCAATGGAAAAAATAATCAGTGGTGAAATTGAAAGAAAAAAAGTTCTTATAATATTATTGTTATTGTTATTGTTATTATTATTATTATTATTATTATTATTATTATTATTATTATTATTATTATTATTATTATTATTATTATTATTATTATTATTATTATTATTATTATTATTATTAATATTATTATTATTATTATTATTATTATTATTATTATTATTATTATTATTATTATTATTATTATTATTATTATTATTATTATCATCATGTTTATTAAAATATTTTACTTGAAATAAATTTTGCATATAAATTGAATGTAAAAATAAATTCAAAAATTGGAGATATAAACAAGATGGACTTATAAAATCCAAAAAATCTACATTTATTTTTGTAATTTTGTTCTCAAACTCTTTTCAAACAAATTTGACATTAAATGAAGCCAGCAAACAAACCTTACTCAAATTCTAATATTCTATTAACAGAAATTTCTAACATTTTATAAATAAATGTTTGTTTTGTTTATTTAATCAAAATATTATCGAAATCATAATATAAAATATTAATATTACTCATTTATCCGTGGATTTTCAAATTGCACGTTTGACTTTCGGTGGCCTCTCGGACTGTCTAATGTCATTAAATTGTATAATAAATTATAATTGAGTACTTTTAATGGCTTGCAAATTACAATGGCATATTTCAGATGGATTCTGTGAGCTGCACTTTGAACAATAAAAGACTAGCCTATTGAACAATCATGAGTCAATTTATATACTAAAGATAAACTTTGAATTTTAACAATATAAAGCCTTTTATAGCCATTGTTATGTATATAAATTAAAAAATTAAATTATAAGGTATTTGTGAGAGTCATTACGCCTCTCTACGCCAAGTTAGTAACAGGCTTAAATAAATTTACAGAATTCCTAATATCTCGAATTGGGATTCCTAATCGACTAATTACGACAATAAAATTTTATTCATTGTTATTCATCAAATATATTAAAATCAAAATGTTATTTAACTCTTTAATTACGGCATTTAAAAACATTTTTAATCCCTCAAACGCCAAAAAATAACAGACTAAAAAATTGTAAACATAATAAAAAATCATACTCAGAATAAAGGACAAAGAATATAACAGAATGTAACAGGAATTCTAAAACCCAAAAATATTTTCACAAATACTTATTTTATTCAAACATTTTTTCTTGTATGGGAAATATTATAAGATTCTCCGATACATAATTCCACTTTACATTCTGGACACCAGGTTTGAACATGAAATTTATTGCCCCTAATCTTCCATCTCTATCACTTACACTCCCTCTACCCGGTCTCTTAACTGCCAACCTACCAAAATTATTCAAAATTTGGCAAATTGATTTTCGTATGAACTTTTGTATGGTAAATCAATGTTTCCTGTTTTTTGTTGAAATAATTTGAAGGAGCTGCACATTGACATATCGATATAATGAAAAATTTTCATTGATTTTGCATACAATCGACAAACGAAATTTGCATATTGATAATTTATTTATAACCAATTTATAAACTTATAAAAAATATAAAATATTACTATAATAATCAAATTTTTTAATGCGCGTTTCTCATTTCGGTGCTTGGAAACTTTTCCACACGGTTCAAGAAAGAGTTAAATAATATTTTTCATGTTCCCTCCTACATAGAAAGTCTTAATCATTTTTTTAATATACCAAATAAAATTATAAGTAAATATATCGATATTTTTGATATATTTATTGATTCATAGTCAAGCTTTTTAATAAATACAATACCAAATAAAAGTCAATTAATTATTCCCATTTACTTCTTATACTCAAAATAATAAAGAAAATATCAAAGCATAGTTAATTTCATTCAAATAGTATAATATTTTATTTTTATCTTTATTACACTACATAGACTTAGATATAATTTTATTTACATATATGTGTGAATATAGCAGTTTTTTTAATAACATAATTGTATACCTCCCCAATACACCTCTCATTTTCTTGAAATAACCGATTAGGAACCTATTCTCTAACAAATGAGTATATATCAGTCTTTCCTCTTATTTATTTAGATTGTTTTATAATTAAGTCGTTTTTTCAAACCTTTGCACTTACTTATTACTAGAAGCTTCATCTCTGGCCATAACAATGGCTATCATCGAATCTGTATCTATTTTGATATTTTCAATCATAGGGTTGATCAACACGTAACCATCTTTTGATTTTTTGACGCATTTAATTGCCAATAAACAGACATCCCATAATTTATAAACGATCCTTAAATTGTAAAAAATCTCAAAAATAAAAATCGAAGATAAATAAGATAAATTATTATATTTTTTTTAAATAATTATTATTAATTTTTTCAAAACGAATAAAATAAATTAAGAAAAAATAAAATAATAATATCGAAATGTGACTTACAAAGCAACTTCTAAACAAGACATTCCATGAAAACAATCGGAAAATTGAACATTATATAGTAGGACCTTCAATCCGTTTTCGTAGTCTTTTCTCCATAATTCTGAAACTGACTATAATAGCATAAGTAAACCATACAAATAAAGTTAACCTTAGGTTTAGTAAATGTGACCAAGTTTATGACGAGAGTGGCTATTCCGGGTACCAAACAATTGTACGCCATCAATCCAAGTTTCAATTCATCTATACATAGAATTATATCGTTTTGACTTTGATTCCATATTGGTGACATTTTAAGCAACACCTTAAATATAGATTTTATTAATAAATTTCGTAAATACTCTGATAATAAATCATAAGATTTTAGACCTGGTGAAATAAAAAAAATATTTTAAAGCGTGTATAATAAATTTAAAATTTAAATAACTTTAAAATGACGTTGTACACACTGACACCATTAAAAAAAAGTCCTGTAATGTAGTATTTTATTTTTTGTTTAATTGTTCACCAAATACCTTTATTGCATTACATTAACATTAAGCATCATGCACTGCAATGAATAAAACTGCATCGGTCTATCTGTTCACGATTATAATTAAAAATACTAAACACTGAATCATTTTAAAATCATTTAATTGTAATAAATTTTATTTCCTTTATAATGTTATCTAAAAGACAAATGCCAATTGGATCTGTTAATTCTTTTGCTAAAAGAGCAGCAAATCAAAGAGCAAATGAAACCCCACAACTCGGACTGCTACAGTAAGAGCAAGCGAAATCCTCTACATCTTTGCATCACATGGAAAAACAAAAAATATATTCTATCAAAAGCACTTGATTAAAACTTTGATTAATATTATAATTTTAAATTATTAATATTGTTTTTAATTTTCACATGCTTTTCAAAATTCAAGGGCTTTTAATAAAATATAGCAATTTACTATACGACTTATGTGCCCGAGGAACGCCGGGTAGCCGATCTAGATTAATGTAATTTGAAAATAGATAAAAATCTTATTATTATTGCAATTCTTCTATTTAATTATACATCGTAATTATACATGTTATAAGCAGTCATCAACCAATAAATATTTCATTAAATTTAAATTTACTTAAATAGATTTTAATGTTATTTTATTATAAATCAAGTACAGGATGTTCCATACAAATATCTCATTTTATTATTATTATATTATTAATTAAGAGCCTTTTTCCTACTTCAAACTTAGACATAATATTTCAAAAATACAAAATTCTAAATGTTTCTAGGCCTAGAACAATATCAATGATTCTTGTTCGTGAAAATAATCGTTCAAAAAGTCAAAAGCAAATTTCGGAAAATACAAAACGGAAAGTAATGTCAGTAATTATTACCTCTAAGTCTTTTTTGAAGAATTATTTGAATGCCTATGTAATACTGGTGGTCAGTGACCATAAGCCTATGACACTCGTGCCACTAAATGGCATGTAAAAGATTTTTTGGTAGCACGTTTCGAAAATTTCAATAAATGAAAATATTATTGAATAAATAGTTAAACATACATGGCAATGATTTAATTTTAAGAAAACGCCAACCAAACATTCTTTTCGCGATATATTTCGACAGTTTTCCTGTCATCATCAATTAGGATATAATAACTATTTAAATTAAGGATTTTAAACAAATTTATTAATTTTATTAATTATATAAAAAAATATTTTTAATAAAAACAATTTATTCTTTTTAATTATTATTATCATTTTTATTATTATCATTAATATTATTGTTGTAACGATAGATAATATATTATTTCAGTAGAATATCATTCAAGTACTATTATTTTTTATAATGTAATCCGGGTACTCATTGGACGCACTATGTTGAACAGCCAGAACTGACTGGTGCAGCTATAGATTAATTACATCATTGAAATTAATGCACCTTGATCGAACATAGAAAAAATATTTTTAATTATATACAAATATCATATTAAAAATCATCATAAATACGTACAACAATAAATATAAGGCATTAATAAATTTAAACCAAAAAATGTGAATTCTGTCATTTTAACGTGTTGGTAGTTCTATTGTTAAAAAGTATATGAAATGAATTTTTTATTAATTTTCAAAAATGATTTTAATAATTATTAACTTTTAATAATAATATTCAAATTATATTTTTTAATAGTCAATACATCTGAGAAAAACAAAATAAATAATTTACATTAAATAAATATATATTGGGTGTACATAAAGTCCGTCACACATAAAATGCATGTAGGTTTGTGACCATGTGTGACGGAAAGAATCTATAAATAGAAAATTGAAACTTTAAATTTTTATTGTTCTTAGTAATTCTCAACACGTCTTTCATCATTACGAATATGAAGGGGAATAATGATTATATAATTCTCAGAAAACATTTTCGAGCTAAATTTCAGAAATACTAGCAATATTAATATTATCCGTTTTCCAATTTTGCTAGTCTTTTAATAATCAAGGTTTGGTTGAATAAAAATTGGTTTCACAATAAAAGTTCATCAAAGAAGATCAAAGTCAAGAAAATCGTTCAACTGGAGACAATCTAACTTGCAGAGAAAGGTTATGTATATGTATATATATATAAAGTTATAAATGGTAAAACTTCCAAACACGCCTGCAAATTCAAAAGCCAACCTTATTAGAATATAAATGCAGTTGAACAATCGTTCGCATATTTTTTCTTTGGGATTTTAACATCATTGCTGTCATAATATTGTCAATATCGTCCTCACTTATTTTATTAGTAAATGGCGTACTCAAAATAACGGACAATTTGGCTTTATGGATATTAACCCGTTTTAGATCTTTTCGATTGTTAAGATTCCCAATCAAATATTTAATAGGATTTGAAAATCTTTTCATATACATCAGAAGATTTTCATCATATAAATCTCTAGAAAATAAAGTGTATTTGTTAATAATACAACATATTTTTACAACTTATTCATTGTGACTATCTTAACGTTTCTCACGGATCCTTTGAATTTTTCTCTTTTAAATGCCTTCAGAAATGCAATAATTGTCAGGCTTTCGAATTTCCCACATACAATTATGTGTCTAATTTATACATCAGCCATGATAATTTATACAATAATTCAAGCTTACTTTTCATTTCCCTTCGAAATATATCTATTCTTATATTTAAGGTTTTGAATTGTACTTATTACATTCGGTAAAACTGTGACAAACATTGTCTATAAAAAAGAAATTATATTACAAATATTTATTTTTAAATTAAAAATTTATTATTTAATTAAATTTTAAAATTAAATTAAAATTGATGCAATAGACTTTTAATTATCTGGAACAGTTGGGGAAAGAACAGGAAACCCCCTCCAGATTATCTTATCAAGATGATTTAAAAAAAAGGAATAAAACAAAAGTTAAAAATAATTTGATAGAGTCGGCTGTTTCCGGAATTATCTCTTTTAAGAAGTAGAAATAAAATTATTTTTACTGGTTATTTACATAATATTTTGAAAAATTATTCAAAATATTTTATTTAATGACACATTTACATTTGTCATTGATAAATATGTAAAAATTAAATATTAAAAAATGCTATGAACACTATGACCTTTTTTTGAAAAGTTTTTCATATAGTTTGGGTTATAAATTGTCGGTATGGAAATTGTTGTTGTTTCCCTTATCTTACTTGAATCACTCGGGAGTCTCTTATTGATCAATTTAGAAACTACGAAGTGACTCGCACTAAAGATTTGCGCGAAAATCAGCAGACGGTAAACTGGACTGAATTCTTTTTTTTCATTGCAATAACACCAAATTTCTGATTCATCATCCTGTTGCATTGGGTGATTTTCGCGCTTTATTTTAGTTGTTTTGAACAACTAAACAATTTATTTATTTTTCTTTTAATTTATTTACTAACCGTTCTACAATTTAATAAAAATCTTTTCATTATTTATATTTTATTGGTTTCTCATATTCTTTCCTATTGAATTTGGTATTTTGTCAAAATTCCTTTGTATGTAAATAAAACTACTAATATTTCATAATTTTCAATATTTATTATAACACTTGTTGCGTTTCGTCATTTATTGTGTATGTTTACTGATCCTCAACATATCATGGTCTGGTCCAACCGTATGTAAATAGTCTCAACACATTATAATATTTTTAAATTTTGCAACACAGTGTTAGCTGCTATCTGAACCAAATATTGATATAATGTTCATAGCTCGTCATATATTCCTTGCTAAGTTGTCGATTCTATCAACAAGTTACATATATATGTAAAATAAACATTACAAGCTTTGTGATACCCAGTGCAAATCCCAATAGTATACTAGCTTGTGATGTTTAAATTATTCAAATGTTAGACATCCGTAAAAAACATTTACACCATTACAAGTTAAAAATGCTAAAGGTGTACGGATGCACTTGTAAACAGTTTCTGTGTACAGACTGTTTTTTGGGTCTCCAGAGGTGAATATGATTTTTCATACGCCATGTTTACAAGTTTGCAGATATTTTTCTGTGAATTAGCTAATTTGCAAGTGATGTGATTTCCAGTGTAGCAGGTAAAGTATGCAATAGAGTTGAATCAGCAATATTGTATATTTATCTGGCGCGAAGAGAAATTAAATAATTGCAGTGCAAGCCCCAATCAATTGAAAAGAATACACTTAATACATTTAATAATTTTTAATAATAATATTGAAAATATTTTTAAATTTATCTAAATATGTTTAAAAGAATTCTGTCATGTATAATTTTTAGTGAAAAATGGTGATTAAAATAATTTTATATTTTACGTTTATGTTTATGTAATGCATTAAAACAAATGTAATTTGAATAATTGTATTTGTAATAATAGTTATTACTACAAGTAAAAATTTGTTTAAAATCTATTAGTGCGTTTTATAATGAACAATGTAAAAGGGGAAAATTAATATCTTACTATTCCGTAAACTATATATACTAAAACAACTATTCGTCCAAATACTGTTATGGGATTAACATCTCCAAATCCGACTGTTGAAATTGTGACTAACATGGTAAAGCAACATTCCCAAAATGATAGCTGCTGATTGATAAACGGAGTAGCCCAAAAGTCTCCGATTCCTTCGAACTTAAAACAATATTTATCAATTTGAAATAAACAATCACAACTGACCATATGAAATAATCCACCACTGATAATCCATAGACTTATTATATACAAAATAACTTTGGTCATTTCAAATTTGACATTGATCTTGAGAATACCAAATGAAATGGCTATGGCGTCGCACAGTTCCCGCAAATAGTAAATTCTCAAACAACCAAATCCTAAATTAATTTTGTTATAAAAATCAACATTTAACAATATCTAGTAAATATGTATTAATTCACGAAAGAAAAGTACACTTATTACTTATAAGTTTTCATTTATTAAAACAAAATATTAGTAAAAAATTAATAATTGTATATTTTTTTTAATACTAATTTACAATAATACTTTTATTTTATATAAATTTTTACAAATCCTGGTATTGAGACTTTCATTCAATCCATTATAAATTTAATTGAATCAAAAATATATATTTAAAATTTAATATAAATAAAAAAACATCACATTTTAAAATAAATTTTTTTAATATATTTTGACAGATGAGCTATAATAATTAGATTCTAAACCAGTGGTTCTCACAGTGTGGGTCGGGATCCCAAAAAAAACCCTCTCCACAGGATTGTCCCATACACATATTAAGTCTATGATCCTTTAGACTACTGCAATTGGAATTGATCTGTTTGATTTATGTATTATGCTTTCGTGGTGTTTACATTGTTGAGTTCATAGTGTCAAACTATTATTGGTGTAGTATTATTATGCATTTATTGACATGTAAATATAAAAATATAATATTAGAGAAAAACATACGAATTTTAAAATCATAAACAATTTTAAATATGAAATAATTACGATATTTTATTTTCTAAATATACTTCTTTTTGTAAGGCGTTCTTGATAAGAAATTTTCTTTTAAAGAATTAAATTTTTATATAGTTGTTTTCAAAAAAGTACAAATATTTTAAATTTGCCGAAAGTAAATAACCTTAATTTGAAAAGGTTAAATAATTAATATTTTAAATTATTTTTTATTTTTCTTTTATGCCTATATTTCAGATATATTTATTCAGATATATATCATTTACCACGGTCACCAACCCACCCTTGAAAAATATTGATTCTTACTTTTGCTAAATTTGAAATTAATTTTGATAATTTGTGAAATTTTACATTTTTATTTCGTGTCTTTTTTATAACTCCAGCAATATAAATAAACTGAAATTATATAAATTTTATGTAGATGACATTTTAAGGTATTTTATAGCGTTTCACTATTTTATATTTTATGAATAACTTATACAGTAATAAAGACTTTTAATATTTTTTTAAAGACAGTAATATTTTTGAGTCGGTACTCTCGGACTCCACGTGTCCCTTTATTTAAAAATCACCACTAACAAACTACCCAACGTATATTTAAATCACAAAAATATATTTCTCTCAACACAAAATAATCAATAACCAAAATTTTATGAGCATGACCGATCCTCCGTTCGGTGTTTATGCCTTGACAAAAGATAATATTCACCTTTTTATTCCCTATCTTCTTGTGACAAACTCTTTCCTTTTCTATTTGACTTAATTCTTTTTCACTTTTTAAGTATCTCCTTATTCTATCTTTTTCTTAACTTCCTATTTTGTCTTTTCCCTTTTCCTACTCTCGATTTCTTCGAATTCCTAGATGAGACTAAATGCCGGTTTGCTCTAATTTTCCCATTCCTTATATACTCTTCGAAATTGGGATGACAAATTGCTATTGCCGAGCCAATCTCTCTCCTGACATTCGACTCCACATATCGTCTTCGGCTATCACCAAGAATGGTCCGACGAACAAAGATAATTAATGGCACGCCCGGGCCTTTCTGGATGCACTATCCTTTTCTTGGTCTTCTGTCACTAATCATTGTGACAAGATAATGGGCCTAAATTTCCCTTCTGTTTACTTTTCTCTTTGTTTACCAAACTCGGGATTTCTTTCTACTAGCTATTTAATTAATTAATTAATTTCATTTTCTTATTTTTCATCTTTAACTCACCTTTTCGCACTCTTCTTAGCACTTTCTCAAAGATTCCGTTTTCACTATGTTATTCCTCGCTACCTGTTCACCCTATGACCAATTTTCCAGGCTTTAATTCGAATTTATGAATCTTTTATCGATTTTCCTCAATTCACCTTTTTTGTGCTTTTCCCATATACTGATGCACCTTCTCGAGCCTTTCTACTCATTTTATTTCTTCGCATTGCCACTTCTCTCCTTGACCAGTCTTGCACCTCTCATTACAAATATTATTTTATTTCATTTTTAATTTTTTTATAAACATATAAACTTAATCGCTTTTATTAAAGTGATGTAGTGCCTGATAATGACGGCCGAACTGTCGAAAAATATTGCAAAAATATATTTAAGAAATGGTGTCATTTTATTTATAAAAAATTACTATTGTTATTTAATAGTTTAATAGTTTATTTAAAAATTAATATTTAAAATATAATATATGAATTATTTTAAAGACTTTTATATTGTGATATTTGAGAAAATTATTTAACTTTTATTTACAGTGATCATGTTATGTATTGAGCGAAACTTTTCTCTACTAAAACTTTCAATATTAATAATAAAAAAACAAAAATTTTATATTATTTAATTATTAGTATTATTTAAGTATTACTGATTTAAATATAAATGATTTTAATAAGTAAAGATATTTGGTTACATAATTATCCTGAAATATAGCTAGATAAGATAATGTTCACATCTGCCCTTTTATGAAATCTTTAAAATTAAATAATAAAATATGAGAAAAAATAAAACATGAATAGCTTAAAAACATTTTTAAATTGACATTAGAAATATCTGATTTTAAAAATTATTATTATTATTATTATTATTATTATTATTATTATTATTATTATTATTATTATTATTATTATTATTATTAGTATTATTATTATTATTAGTATAAATTTTATACTATAAAATGATGATTGCTTGGTAGCAGCATTTATTATTTAAAACAATAAAATGATAATTTAAGCCTTTTGCTGCAAATAATGTATTTAATGAAAGAATTTTCGACTATAAGATAGTCCTTGTCAATCTCCTGGAATTTAGCAATGTTCTTCCCCAAAATACCTTTCAATCTTTCTTTTATTTCCTTTCTCTTAATTCTCATTGGTTGTAAATATAATAAAATGTTTTACTGAAAACTTTTAAAATTTTTATTTTTATTTTACATTTAAAATTTCAAAATGACACAAACTAAAAATTTTTAAATTTTTTACAGCTTCTATAATTAGCTTCTAGAAGCCTAATAAAATATTTGAAAATATTCTAAATAAAGCCTCCAATAACCACTTATATATGCTATTTAAATATTTCAATAAATGTGTCAATTTTGATTTTCAAACCCTATTTTTTTAAAATTTTTTTCTATATTATTCTAATTATTACTTTTTAATTTATTCTATTTTTTTAATTTCTTTATATATTGTCAGTTATTGACAACAGATCAAATTCATGATTTCATTGATTTCTTCTTTAGTGTTGATCTTTGGCTGTCTGTTTATGATGAGAATTGCTTCTTTGAATCTGACATTTTTCTTTTGAATGTTTCCATTAGCTATGATTTATATTGAAATATTTTTTCTTTCCTCAGTTGGCTGACACTGCCAGAGATGTCTGACCAACGAGGATGTTCCACCAGGTTCTAGATGTTCTTTGACTCTTTGGTGCAAGGTCCTGAGGGTACTTCCAATGTAGATTTCATTGCATACATTGCACGTGATGCAATAGACGATGTTTTTTTCTAAAGCACATATCTTTCGGTGTCTGGCAGTTTTTCATTGTGCAATTGTTTTCTCTATTTATGTTGCCTGCCAGAGCTCTTCTCAATGTCCAAAATTTATGTGCTATCCGAATTGGAAGACCGGTACGTTTAAGTTCTTTCAGGATCTTGAAGTCGAATATGTCACTGATGAATGGGATATTCAGATAGAAATATTTCTGATTCTTTTGTGTTAATTTTCTAGAACTTCTTGGGGTAGAATTCATTCTTTCAATGTCCTCACCTTGGTATTCGTTTCGCTGTAGGATTTTATTGAAATTTGATTGTTCTTTAAAGTTTTCGTTTTTCTCCGTGCATCGATTGGCTATTCTTCGTTTCTCGTTTCTTATGTACTTTCTGTAAGTATGGAAGCGCTGATCTTTGGTGCATAAATATTTCTTTGCGAGCTGGTTTTCTGTAGAACCCGTATGTTGGAGTATTTCCTTCTATTTTGATTCTCAAATCCAATAAATTGAGGGATCCATCTTCTTCCGGATATTCGATTTCGAACTTAATATCTTGATGAGCCGCATTGAATGTATGAAATATATCATGAAAAATATCATCTACATATCTTGCATAGAAACCGATGGGTTGTATGGTCCTCAGTGTCTGTCGTTCGAGGTTATGATTGCTAGCAGTCCTGATATGCTAGAACCCATCGGCAGACCTTTAACTTGTTTATAGATATTTTGTTCAGAGGTAGAATAGGTGTTCTCGAGGATAACAGTAAGTAGTTTGGTGATATTATCGATATTCATTTCCTTTAATAACAAGTTGCTTTCTCTTAATTTCTTTTCTAAACATTGAATAGCCTCTTTTTGTTCGATAGATGTGTATAGTGATACGACATCAAGACTGAATGGGTATTGGAATTCTCTAATACAAGTTATGTCATTATTTAGTCTTGTCATGAGGCAGTCGCTGCTTTGAAGATGGTGTGGTATCGTGTCCAATAAAGGTTTCAAGATCTTTGCAAGGAGCCAACTTGTTTTAGTTGTTGGTCCATTTTTGTTGGACACTATAGGTCTAATTTTGATACCAGGACCCTCTTTGTGAGTTTTAATTAGGTGGTAGAAGTTAGGAAGATCAGAATTTTTTGTGACGAAGCTGTTGGTTATTCTGTTGTTGAGCCTCATTTCCAAAGCTATGGCTTTCCATACTTTGTTGATCTTCATTTCGATGGTGTTTGGTGACATGCGGCTGACTTTCTTGTATGTTTCGATGTTGCCGAGGTGTTCGTAACCAGCTTCACAGTAACGATTCTTCTCTATAATGCAAAATTCTCCCCCCTTGTCACTTGGTAAGTAAACGTATTATTATTATTATTATTATTATTATTATTATTATTATTATTATTATTATTATTATTATTATTATTATTATTATTATTATTATTATTATTATTATTATTATTATTATTATGGTTATTATTATTATTATTAGTATTACTATTATTAAGTATATAAATTTATGAATAAATATTGGAAATAAATATGGAAATTAAGTTCATAGGGCATTGCATACATATTGATAGTAAGCTCAAAGTTTCTAAACATATTTTTTATATTCATGTTATTCAGGTAAATTATTATATAATTTGATTAAAATTAAAATATTCCGGAATAGAAAAAACTGTTATAATAGTATACTGAAAAATTGTTTCAAATGAAATAGATTTCTAACCTTGACGACGAACTGGAAGAAATGACGTAACGAGAATATTCGGAATGACAGCAATTTCAATCATTGTCGTCGGTAGAATCCAGAATCTTAAAATATCATTTGCTGCAAACGCCTAAAAAATTAAAATTTACAACCAGTTTTAATTAACTTTGCTCTTTCATGGCTTGCTTTGATTCTAGTTTTAACTCTAATTGCTCATATGTCAATTGTACTTTCACTGAAGTGTTTTATGTTTTGTTAAAACTTTTGATTATTGTAATTATGACTTGAAATGCAATTAATGAATTTACACTTTAGCGGTTTTCTTTTTAATTAAAAAATTTATGTTTTTTGGTAGTAAGATAAATTAAATGTTAGGCAAGTAAATAATAATATAAGTCTTTTGCTGCAAAGCATATGTTAAATGAAAGTATTCTTGATTACTAGATAATTCTTTTCATTTTCAAATACATACTTTGCAGCAAAATACTTACCTTATTATTAAGCATAATCAATGTATTATTGGATGATAATATATTAATTTCAAAAACGCCATCTAATTGGTTAAAATTATTAAATATGAATATTATTAATAATTATTAAATGTAAAAGTAAATTTAAACAAAATAAATAGAAAATAATTAGAATAATATTTTGCAATTGTCATTATTTTCGTCTTTGGTATAATTTAGAGAAAACTTTGTATTAAAATCAGTTAAAACAAGCTCACGATGAGATTTTGTTTCTCAGTTAAAATTGGAACTTTGTTTGGCGTTTATAATATGAAAATAAAATATAATCAACTGAACTAAATGTAAAACAATATTTTGTAACAATCATCGTTGAAATATAAACTAGGTACATTTTGATTTATAATTTCATGTAATAATAGCTTTGTAGCGATATTATTATTATTATTATCTTTTTAAACAGATTTATTATTAATGAATGATCTAAAAAGGTAATAGTGAGATTAATGACAATAATAATGATGATGATAATAATAATAATAATAATAATAATAATAATAATAATAATAATAATAATAATAATAATAATAATAATAATAATAATAATAATAATAACGTTATTCTTTTATCCTTTTTATTATCCTTTTGTTTTTCAAATTCTTCGGGTTTCTATGGAAGACTCTTGTAAAATTAAGGGGGTCATCATAAAATTCGTTTTAGAAATAATAATAATAATAATAATAATAATAATAATAATAATAATAATAATAATAATAATAATAATAATAATAATAAATAATAATAATAATAATAATAATAATAATAATAATAATAATAATAATAATAATAATAATAATAATAATAATAATAATAATAATAATAATAATTATAATAATAACAGTAATAATAATAAAAAATAATAATAATACTAATTATTATTATTAATTTATAATTGATTGAAATTAATCACTGCTAAATAGAGTTAAATATTTTAATTTATAATAAATTTTTATCAAGGATAAAATAAAAAAGGATAAATAATTAAATATCATAAACCTAACTTTCAACATAAAATGAAAAAGACAAAATATATTCAAAGCGAAATCTATCCATTGTAAATGTATTCCTTCGGGATCAAAACAGTCTCCAATAAGATAATTTTCATTAACCTGACTAAAATCAATATCTAAGTGTAAATTAATAATTGAAAAATTAAAGATCATTTACTAAAATGTGAAGACAACAAAAATTCCCCATGATGTTAGTTGGGATATTAATTTGATAAAATTCTAAATGGAAAAATAAATAACAATTCGTAGTGTTTGAATTCCCCATCGCGCTCACCATAAATCTCCCAATAACTGTGCTCTTAGAAATCATGATTTCACAGAACGAAATAAAATTCAAATTGCTAGAAATAGGAAACAGATTATTAGCATTCGAATTATAATTATTATTAGTTGGGAAATCATTTTGGAAAATTGTCATTCGAGTCCTTCTTTTTTTCATTGCTTCTATCCTTTTTCTTTTCTTTCCCAAACTTTCTTTGATAATATTAACAAAGTTACTGATGCCAATAATCATGAATCCTATGATAAATATTGCAACGGAAATGCTGTATGAAACCCACCATGGAATATTGGAATCACAACCATATGACTGTTTAGATGAATTCATTTTTATGTCAACTAAAAATATTAATTAATCAAATTCTAAGAATTTCACTAAGCATAAAACGAAATACTGAAAAGTTTTTATTGAAAATAAAATTCTTCATTTGGAAGTTTTATTAAATTTCACTTAGAATTTATTTTGTTTTAATTAGCTGGTTTGAGTTTATGTGACATTTCTATTTGTCGAAAATGACCTAGCTGGCACAGCACAATAATACATCATTCAATTAACTCAGCTAACCATTGTTATGATGTTTTCACTTTGTTTTAAACATGTTTGTGAAAATAATAATTATTTCTTTTGTTTTAAATAAATATAAATTGCTATCGAATCATAATAATAATAATAATAATAATAATAATAATAATAATAATAATAATAATAATAATAATAATAATAACCACAACAACAATAATAATATTATAATATAATAATCTTAATAGTAAGTATTGTTATTATTATTATTATTATTATTATTATTATTATTATTATTATTATTATTATTATTATTATTATTATTATTATTATTATCATCATCATTATTATTTTGAAGGTCAAAGCATTTACTTTTATATTGTAAAATACTTTGAAATAAAAATTTAGTGACTTACTTTATCTATTTAATCTCTTATTCAAGTATACTATAAGGTTGATTATAAATGTGACGTCGAAGGGATATTAAAAAGGTCAGTTGGAGCCACAGAGTAAAAATCCTTGAAAGCCTGTAGTGTTAAAAACATTCAAATGGTTGAGAATTTAATTTTCTCATGATTGTCAGTAATTATAAATTATAAATGCAAGATATATTTAATATATATTAGTAAAATATAAACTGTTTTTAATGTGTCAGAATAAGGGGAAAAAATTTTTTGATGTAGTTTTTCAGTAAAATATAAATCTTTTTTCATATTGTCGTTGCAAATCATATTCATTAGAATAATAAACCATTTCTTTCTTTATTTTCAGTAGAAATTTAAATAATTATTTAGTTTTTAAAGATCCGGAATCAAAACATAAACATAGTTGCTCTGTGTATCTTTCAGATATTGAGATCACATCATAACCAAAGCGTTTAATAGTCAAAAGTCATCAAATAATAAATAAAACTAACCTTTATAATTAAAAATAATAATAAAATATTTTTCTTTTTTGAAATCACTTGAAATAATTCTAGAGCTAAGTTTTCGTTTCATATCACACTTTTTTTCATTGACAAACGTATTCACAAAATCCCAATTTCATTAAAAACAGATTTGATAAATAATTCAAAAAAATAAAGTGATTTAGAAAAAAAAGAAAATTTGAAAATTTTTGCTGGTACCAAAAGCGGTCATAGAAATTTGTAGAATACGTCAATCTAGATTTTTGATTGGCTGATATATGTCAATAGCACATTTGCTTGTTGTGCTCATGTGTGTAGTTCCAGTCATTTGCATCAAATTTGAAAAAATTTGAAATCAAATATATCTAAATAAATTTTTAAATAATTTTTATTGACTATATTCATAGTGAATAATATTTTTATTTTTCATAAAAATACTTATTTTAATTTTATTTTAAATTTCATTGCATTTTTGCAAATTCCCAGAAGAAATTCATGATAAATTTAACTAGTTATTTTAGAAGGAAATAATTTTCAAACAGTTTCTGCACTGTAAGAAATAATTTTAAAAAATACTTTATTGCGTAAAATTAAAAATATTATTTAAGAATCGAAAAGAAATGTTTAAAAAACATTTTTAAGTTGAGAGGAAGCTTATAAATCGAATGGGGAAATAATGTTGTAGTGTACTGTAAAATTTTTCATTATTGTTATTTATATTATAAAGTAGTCGCGAATGGGTGAATCCCCTTCAGTTTAGTCGTCGTGTTTATTATTCAGACTATATAGTTTAAATTCTCTATAGTAAATAAACTTTTGGTACTGCGTACCACCTTGATCATTTTCATTATATAATGTACCCCTTTGCTTTAAAATTTTATATAATGATTAAATTTTTTTTATAATATCTTTTTTAAAATATACGACCTTTAAATTAATAGCATTAATGAAAAATTAAATACTTTTATAACTGAAATATAGTAAAATAAAAAATACTATACTTAATTTATTATAATTAATGAGAAGGATGAAATTGCTTATGCTGAGATAATAATTCATCATAATTTGGTTCTCTGTTGGTTAATTTTAATTTTAGATGAGATTCAACATCTAAAAGCCTATTTCTATTTTTCGAGTTAATATCTACAAATGTAGAAAAAGCAACTTCACGTAAATATGATGTTTGAAAAGGAAAGATGCATTTCAGGGCCTTTTCTGATAAAGAAGGATATGTTGATTGTAGGTGTAACCAGAATAATGGCAAAGAGCATTTCATATGCTTATTTATCAAGAAACCATCTAATAAGCTTTCTTCTTCTGCATATGATAATCCTTGTTTCGATCATGTGTAATCTAAACTTTTCATAAGGAGTACCTAATTCCTCAGTTTCTAATTGAATAATTCTATCCTTCTGTTTGTTGAGTCCAAAGATTGCATGTTGAAATCTGTGTTGTCATTTAATGTAATTAAGATATTCTTCAACTGAAGGATCACATTTAACATCTGAAGCCATTTTAACAAGGAACTTTATCTAACAACAAAATTCTCTTTAAAACAAAACAAAACTTCTAGAAACTTTTAATCAATTCATTTACATTTAAATAAAAATTAAACGTACCAATTCCTCGCGTCTGTGTGCGCACATCAATACGAAAACCAGTCTAACAATACCGCGCACACAGATGCAATAAAAAACAATGGCAAAATCGGTTGAAACAATCCTTCTGGCATCGATGTTATATTAATATCAAATGGAAATTTTAAAAAGACATTTTAATCAAATTAAATTTTTTTATTTATCTTTTAATATTTAGACAATAGAAGATTGAAAAAGCCTGCGTACCCGGTTTGGGAAACACTGCTATAGAGAATTGATTTCAAAAATAAAATTTCAAAAATATTCGATATCAAAATAACAAGAACAAATTACAAAAGGATAAATACGAAAATAACTGAGCCATACTGAAACAGAAAAAAGGAACAGGAACAAAAAAGAAGATACCTATCGGAAATAATAAAAAACGTCGAAATTTATGCATAAGATCCAAGTACAAAGTAACAATAACAATTCTTTCTGAGTCAAGGATTCCAGTAAATTTTGCTAACGTTTTGAAAGTTTAATATTGTTTTAAACTTTCAAGACAACAAGACACTCACACTCGACGATTTTCCTCAATCACTATGCCTTTTAGAATACTTCTTATAGAAGTATAAAGGATAGTAACACTTTTTGCTGAAAACAGAAGGCCATATCCTTCAAATAAACTCAAATATTTAGCATAACAAACAACATAAAACTACAACAAAAGAAACCAATGGCATCAAAGCAAGAAAACACAATAAAAACTCTCCGGATACCCAACAACAACGAAAACACTTACACGACGGAAAACACTAACTACTATCATAACCCAAATACCAACACAGAAAACACACACACCATTAACTCAATAATCAACCCCAAAACAAATATACCTAACTACTTTACAGACGATAACGGAACACTACAAAAGTGGTTAGAATTCGCGAAACTAACCTTAATGCTATTTGGAGTCAAGTCAACAAAATCTCCTATGCTCCAAAATAATAGCGGCACTCCCAAGCAACAAAGTAAACGAAATCGCCGACCTAAATAGATGATATATCAAAAGACGAAGACCCTTTTGCTAAACTGTGTAA
>CAUHTR010003076.1:0-22919 GCA_959609185.1 Schmidtea polychroa
CATTGCAATATCAACAAAATCCTATTAATGATAAATGATTATTTTCAAAATATTTCTGTCGTTTATATTTATTAATAATGAATTTCATTTATTTTCTTGAAAGTTTATATTTATTTGTTTCGATTATATAAAAAAGTGTACTTAATTATATGCACATTATATGCTAAATGATTTATAAATTAAAAAAAAATTACTTTTAGTAAATTATTGGTTTATTTGATTATTTTTTATTTCAATCTAAGTGTAAAAATCAATAATAAATTATCTAAAAATCATAAAAATATCGATATTGAATTTGATGATTAAATTTTTTTTATTATCTTATTCACGTAATTTATAAAATAATAAAAAATAATTATTTGATTTTGAAATCTGATGAATAATAATTTCACAACTTTTCGGGTCAATAATAACCTAATATTTATTAATCAAATATTGACACATTTTGCAGACTGCTGCCACTGGAGATAATGGTGCACGAGCTCTTTTATTTATTTTAAAATGAGCAAATTTATCAAAAATTATTACGTAAAGTTTAACGGTTTGTAAAAATCGTACTTGTAATCAATTAGTAAAAATGGTAAAATATTTAATAAAATTAGATTTTTAACAGCATCAAAATTCTAAATATTAGTTTTTTATGAATGCGACATTCGTTTGAAAATTTCTAAACATCCAAATAGCAGATGTTAAATAGTGCGGTTTTTAGGTAATATCTGATTTTGCAATGTTAGAAATATTACATTTTCTTTTCCTATCCATCAATAAATACAAGAATAATGTGCCGAAAACAATTCGCATTATATATATATATATATATATATATATATATCCGATGTATCCGATGGAAATTCACAAAAAAATATACACAAAAAACTCAACTTGAAAAAAGTGGTTGTTAGAGCTTAATTTCTGATAAGCTCGTGTTTTGACCAATATTCATTAGAAGTATGGGATTAATTTCTTTTGTATTTTATTGAAGAAAAAGAAGTACCTTCTTGATATAATGATTTTTAATATTATATTTTGTTATTTCACTTCATGATGTTATTATTGGTTTTAATTATTATTCTTTCGAAATTGTAATTTCGATAGTAGATAGGAAACTGGGAAAATTTTATCACTACTTATTATCTGCACCAGAAAATCAGACTGAATTTTTAGAGGAGGGCTTTTTCTAAATTGGTTCTGTCATTTTCACAGTAAATAATGAACAACAGAAAACGCTTTTTCAATATAATTTTAGGGATCTAAGGCCGTTTTGGAATATATGTTTAAAGATTGAAATCTAAAATAGCATTACGATATTCATCTGTGTAAATCAAGTTTTTTGAAATAGCTGTTTGATTTCTATCAATAAATGATGTCATATTATTACAAATGAGGAGCTTTATCAAATTATGCTAAAATACATGGATTAGTGCCAATTACATAATAGATATTCTTCATTTCCAGATTTTGTTGATTACACTAGTCAAAAATAATTTTTCTTTGTACCTCAGGTGAAATTTCAAAGTACATCGTACAAATTTCTTTTTCGTGACAGGACTATGTGTGAAGGAAAGGTACTGATGCTTTAGTGGATTTGTTAAATAGGACGTAATTGATACTTTCATTATGTGGTTATTCGAAGTCAAAAGAAAGTAATGATATTCATTAATACTTATAACCACCCACTACAATATTCACTCTGAAACTAGCTGACTTTTGTATATATTTTTGAAACCGTCGGAATATTTTCTATATTTGTCACCCAGTTTCATACTGGGAGCACCAATACAGTAAATAAATTTTACTTTTAAATTTTACCAATACAGTAAAAATGATGTACTGTTAAGGGACAACCATTAGTTTTAGGTACACCGAGTATGCAAGAGCTAAGAATTTGACCGTATAATATTAATTGACTTACAAAGCTTTAATTCACATTCGAAGTATACATGTAATAAAATATACTATATACTTAAATTCTGGGAAAATTGATAGCAACATAACTGAGAATCGGCGTGTTTGAAAGAATTAAAAGATATTTTTGAAACCAGTATGACTGAATAAGTTAATATCCAATACTTTCTGGAGAGTCACAACTTTTTGTTGACTTGCGTTATTTATTAGAATTGATCACTGATTTAGTCTTTGGTTTTTTTGGACCATTTAACTTGGAATTTCCAATGATTTGGGGATATTGGAATTAGAATTATTTTAGAAATATGTGCAAAATCAATAGTTTTAATTAAATGAGATTTTGAATATTTTCTAAAATTGCTTTTAATTTGAAAATAATTAATTAATTTTCCTTTGTTGTTAACCTATTTTAACTTTAATTGTTGCTGTTTTTCTCAAATAAACTATTCTAGTGTTTCAAAAAATTAATTAATTAATGGTTTTAAGTGTCAAAAGTTGTTTGAATGTGGTATGTGGTGACAAATTAGTGTCACTCAATTTAATTATTTTTATTACATGTGCTCTTAACATTCCTGTGAATAAGTACATATTAATATTTTTCATTTGATTTTTATTTTTCTGATTTAACTGATTAATAAGTTTTCACTGAAAACTCTTTGAAAAGTAATATTTGTGAGAAAAGTGAAAAGTGGCATGTAAGATATTGTAACTAGAGTTTAGATAAATGTTTGAAAATTTTCGGTATAATTAAAAAATAATTAATGGAACTATAAACTGAAAATTATTATTTTTATTAAATATATATGGTTTCTTGGTAGCTGTATATTGTAAATCAGCGTTTCTCAACCGCTGGTCCGCGACTCAATATTGGGCCGTGAAAAAATAAATTGGTCCGCGTAAGCGTATTACAAATATAATTGGTACGCGTACAAAGAATAGATAAATTTTTTGGTCCGCAGTACGTTTTGGGTAAGTAACACTGTTATAAATTATTAAATGAGTAATAATTGCAAGTTTCTGCGGAAAATTTGATTTAAAGATTATTTTAAATTATAAAATGATCATTTTTCAATCAAATCCGAAATATCGCTAATGTTGTAATTTTTCCAACTGCATGTATATTCTGTTTAGTTGATCTCTATTATTATTATTATTATTATTATTATTATTATTATTATTATTATTATATACGATAAAAAAAATTTCGATAATTATTGGGAACGTGTGAACGTTGTTGATAAAGTCAATAAATCCGAAAATTAATGTGCAAAATGCAGTGAATACTTGTATTTTAAATGTGTTTAAATAATTTTTTTTGTATATTGTATGTATTTATTGTTGTGTTAAATTAAATAATTAATAAAATTTTTTAAATTATTAAATTAAATTCTGAATGCTAAAATTTTAAAAATAATATATTAATTTAATTATAAATAATAAAATGTAGTTATTATATAGTTATTATATCCCCCTGATGATGACAGGAAACTATCGAAATATATCGTGAAAAGAATGTTTGATTGGTGTTATCTTATAATTATTATATACGTTTATTTTATCATTTAAATTGTTGCGTACTGTAATGTTTTATTTTCCTTTACTGTCCCTTTTCTATTTTTTTGATTTTACTAAAATTTTGACCATAACTTATGTCTATTTTTGCACTAGAAACAAAAATGCAATCTTTTTTAAAGTAATAATCTTATGATTATAAAAAGTCTGTTTTTTCAAAGCTATATAATTAGCGAATCTAAACTGTACTATTCTACGCTAATTTAAAATCAACAATGATAACAATAATAAATATTCTAGCACCTAGAACCAGTTGGGAACCGCAATCGTCTTGCAGTGGCGGTACTACGTTACACTTGCATTTAAGCAAATGACACCATTCTTCATTGTAATTTAGACACTTTGCCGTACCTATCTAGTATATTTTTCAGTTTGCTTTATCTAAAAACATGTTTTCGTACTAAT
Source organism: Schmidtea polychroa (assembly GCA_959609185.1). Classification (NCBI taxonomy): domain Eukaryota; kingdom Metazoa; phylum Platyhelminthes; order Tricladida; family Dugesiidae; genus Schmidtea; species Schmidtea polychroa. The sequence goes on from CAUHTR010003076.1 coordinate 3,883, forward strand.
AAAACTTTAATAGACATGTAAAAATTAATACATTACGCTAACTGTCTTGCATAATGTCATTTATCCATATTTCTCATGCTTTACTATCTGTGCAATGTGGACAGCCTTATATATGACCCCCTATTTCTCGGAGACGGCTCTGGTTTTAAATGTTTTTCTTTTCAGCTTCNTTTTCTTTTCAGCTTCAAATTTTTCATAATAATAAAGACATTTACTTTTTTCACGATTTTCCTTGTTGATCATAATTAATATATGTCAGCTGAGTACTGAAACCACAAAATTCATATCCCCAGATTGAATATTAGAGGTACCGAACAGTTGACTAGCAAAGATCATATGCATCGATGTATTTATCACGCTCAACTAAGATTTAATGCTAACAGCCGGATACAATTTCAAATCAAAAAAATTAATTTTCTCACATTTCAGTCTCGTAAATTAAATTCATTATTGATTTTTATTGATAATTAAAAGAGAAATTTTTAAAAAATATCAATAATTAAATAATCCCTATCACTGTTCTAGATTGTCACTACCGGGGGGCCAAATGAAGCTAAATCAATCGTTTTCACTTGTGATAACCAGACAGAAAGAGATCTTTGCATCAAGCAGTTTGTTTTAATTATATTTTATTTTATATTCCAGGCATTTTATTGCTCATGATTTCCTCTAATTTGAATATTCATATAAATATTTTAATAAAAAAATCGATTATTTTCTGTAATTTACTTCAATAATACCAATAAAGTGCACAGCTAAAATTTAAACAAATAAAAATTCATTTTCCAAAAATCAATAAAATTGTTTATATGTAATTTAATTGAAAAAAAAAAACCAGGCATCAATTATTAAGAAAATTATTCAATCAGTTTTATAATGAAAATTAACAATAAATCGAATAAAATTTTCGGTATTTATTATCGATTTTTATTATTTTGTAAAATTTGAAATTAATTATAATTAATTATTATTAATGAAAATTAAAGAATTTAATACAAAGAAAACATGAAAGAACTAATTTTTCTCAAATAGGAAAATTAATATCTAGACGAAATAATGAAATTGCAATTTCTGAGGAAACTGGTCATAGAATTAAATAAATCTGAAAATTTTTTAAAAATTTAAAGTTCTTAATAATAAACTTAATTTTTTTTGTATTTTTATTATTATGCAGTTCTCAAATATAAAATGTTTTAATATATTCAAATTAAGTATAGCACACTCATAAAACATTTCTGAGCACCATAAAAATACATTTTATCATTTACCTGATTAAAATATTAGATAACTTTTTCTTATATTCGCTCTCAGTAGTTGTATTTTTATATGAATATTCTTGTTCATTTATATCGTCATTTCTCAAAATAATTTATGAAATGCTTTTATTATTATTATTATTATTATTATTATTATTATTATTATTATTATTATTATTATTAATTTATTTATTGTCAAACATGTAAATGATAAGATAAATAAGCCCTCTACTGCAAAGTATGAATTAAATAAAAAAATCGATTATAAGATCATCCTTTTAAATTTCTTTATCTTTTTTATTTAATACAAATATTATTATTAAATTATTGATATTATCAATGTAACTAGTTAATATAATTTCATAACTGTTATAATAATATTATTTTTCTGTGTAATAATTTCATCTGTCAATTTATCTACAATGGCTGTTACATGTGGTGGTGAGCTATATATTATACAATGTAATATGTTATTTATAACTGTATGATCTTGATGGGAGTTGATTATTTTGTTTGATATTTTATATTAATTGATTTCTATTACACTAACCACCCAAAATTGGAGCGAAAAATATAAATTAAATAATATCACAATACACCATTAATAAATAATATCATATATTTAAAGGAGTTGAGAGTAAAACGAACAGAAAGATTATGAATTTTTTCTATAAAGTATTCTCTTCTATAGAAAAAGTGTAAAGTATGTTAGGTGAATAGATATTAATTATTTCATGAATTTATTCATCTCGCCATATAAGAGTAGGATTTGTCACCTCAACGCCGACATAAACTTCACATACATTTCGGGTCAATGGCGAAACAATCATGATTCATGAGACTAATTCTCACAACTAACAAATGTAAAACAATTATTGTTAAATAATCTCAATGGCCACACTTAAGAATCAATGAAAGAAATTACAAATACCAATATTACTATGTTTCAGTGGACTTTGTTCATTCGTAAACACGATAATTTCTCGTCAAACTGTGCGATTTGTCACTTTATAAACCTGACACACTTTGTGCTATGATTTAACCTTAAAAACATTTTATATAGAACTGCTGTATTATTTTAGCCATTTGTTCTTATTGGAAATAATAAAACCATATATTAAAATGTATTTATTTGATATTAGAATTTTTCGATTTTCACCTCTGATTTCTTTTCAATTGACATTATATTTATTGTATTTGATAGAAAAATTAAACACAGATTTTGGTGTTGATTGCATCCATAATTAGAAGCTTGATTACAATATTTATTTAACTCTAATATTATTCAAACAAAACCTTCAGTAAAATCCTTTATTTTTTGTTCCACATTGATCTATTTTCATTTGATATTTCATTTATTTTAATTATAATTATAGATGAAAAATGAATGTTCATGTGTAAAACTAATTTTCGGACCTGAATTTATTACCTGTTATTTATTAATACTTGATAAAGACAGTGCCGAAAATTTGTGTTACACAGAAAAATTATTTTTAATCTATAGTCATAATGAAAATTAATGAAACAAACTAATTTACATAATTAATTACATTCTCATATCCCTCTCGTTTAAATGGTTTTAGTCATTTTAATTTTTTCATTAACATTCCATTTCATAACTTTACTTCATATCTTATTTCGCGTTTAGTTTTAGGACTTCTACAGGCCAAAAAATAACGATATCATCGTTTTGCTTGCACTTAAGCAAAATATTGTATTTTTAATTCTTTTTACTTTTGTTACTTTCCGGAATTTCCATAAATTATTCTTAATACATGCCATTTTCTTGGTATGCCATACTTAAATATCTAACAATTTTTAGTATTGTGATGACATCATTTCTGTTTTATACTTTTTATAACATGATGTGATACATATTTTCTAGGTCCATCAATGATTACAGAAATATATTTTATTCCATACTGAGTTTGCTTTAACCGACTAAAAAAATAAATCAAAATTCTTTCATAAAAACTTATAATTAAAATTTCATTATTTTTATTCTCGGTCAAATCACTTTTCTTCACCATTGACAATTTTTCAGTTTCTTTTATCTTCTTTCATTAGACAATCCATCAACATTTTTATATTCAACACGAATTTTTATCATTGCTTTTTTCAAGTGTTTAGAAAAAGGTAAGGCCGAAAACTCATGATTAACATAAAGCAAAATATTGTCAATAGTCTAAAAATGCACATTGAGATGTATTAAAGTCGCCTTTACTTAATCAGTTTCCTATGCAGAAATTTAACAAAATTCTCGATAAAGATGATTTGAACTCAGCCATTTTCTAGAATTAAGAAGATTTATTTTGAACATGGGCAAAAACAGTCTGTTTTTAAATAGGTAAAAGTGTTTCTTTTTTGTGAAGTTCACAATCCTATTATAGTCCTTTGAGGAATTCTTCGCCTAGATATTCGGTGAAAATTTAATGAAAATCCCTTGAATTTCTGTATTACCTATTTTTGTAACATCCCTTGGCACTAATACTATAAATATAAATATAAATTATAAGAAATTTTATTTCTTCCAATTTCACCACTGATTATTTTTTCCATTAAATTTATTAAAAAGAGAGCTTGAAGACTATAAATCAGAAATATATCGATGTTTGTGGATACTCACGAATTTTCGGCACTGCCTTTTTCAAATGAAATTCACTTGACAAAGGCAGTGCCGAAAATTCGTGAGTATCAACAAACATCGATATATTACTGATTTATAGTCTTCAAATTCTCTTCTAATAAATTTAATAAATTGTATTATCTATTTGTGTATTTATGTTTAAAAATGTCAATGCATAAATTATCAACTATTTCTGTTAGATTATAAACCAAAATATAAAATAAATTAATTTGATATTTAAAATGTGACAAATTTTATTTGAGAGGTTTTCATGAAATTTCCTTCCAGAATTCGATGTGCAATATCCGAATCGTTGAGTTCGATCATTTTTGAAGAGAATAATCTAAAAATTTCGATTCAAGAAGCCAAAAATTTGACTCTGAAAAACAAGTAATTTATTAAAATTTATTAATATTTAATTTAAAATTTCTCATAGATATTATTGCGAAATTAAACTAGATAATTTGATTTATGCTCGAACCTCTGTAAAAGAAATGAAAGAAATTTTAATTTGGGGAGAAGAATTCGATTTAATGTAATGTAGATTTGGTCATTTTCATAATGAATCCTTTATATTTAGGAGTCTTCCATGTATTGAGTTGGTTTCTATAACACTTTGGAGATTACCGCGACCAAAGGAAAAGCATAAAGAGTGCCAAATCGTTTGTAAGTTTTAGATCATAGTAAAACATGAATGTTAAATTGACTGATTATCTCCATAAGCTCACTTCAATATTCCCATTGAAAATATTGACCAGCATTGCATTACTGAAAAATGGTATTCTCCTTCACCAGTTTGCCTGCCACATTCGGGTTCCAAACTTGCTCACAATTTAACATTCTCGGCAGCGTGTGACATTGACGAGCTACCTAAAAACAACATACGAACTCTTAATCAAGTCACTGATTCAGCTCCTCTATTAAGAGCTAAATCTAAATATTCCCCATTAAAAGTATTGGATGCGAAATACTACATGGAATTTGTAGAGTTTATCAAAGAAAATGGGGTAAATATGCTAAGAGAAATGGAAGCTGGTATCAAAGCTAAATATAGAGAAGTTCTGGTATGGTCTATGATTCAATTGTCAATTTCGGAAAACTGGGTGGAAGAATTTCTTTCAGATTTAATATTAAAAGAAGCTCAGTCTTGTGGTAAATATTTATAGCATTGTTTTGTTTGATAATATATTAGAAAATAAGATAAAAATCAAAAATGAGACTGAACTGTTAGAAAAGTTTGGATTAGCATTTTCCTAATTCCAGATTAGTAAATAAACCTTCATTTGAACTGACAATGATTAAGGACGATAAAAAGTGAAACTTAAACCGGAGTTAGTTTTAAGAAAAGAAAAATTCTCCTAGTTATTGAATATTTATAATGAAAATGGAGGAGAATAAATAAAATTTTAAAGATGCTTAAAGTTTATTTTACAATTATTTTAAAATATTTTCTAGAAAATAGAATATTCTTTTAAAAAGTCAAAAAAATTCCAAACTGAAATTATAAATTTTATATTAATATTAATAGGGTTTTGAAAACAGTATTGCTGCTATCCTGTTTTTGTCCCTTTGTAACCAATATGTAATAATTGCACATGTCAAAGAATGATAACCTGTATAACAACATGTATTAAGTTTGCATCAATCATTTAGACAATAAATAATAATAATGTTAGTGCAAACGTAAGTCAAACATGGGAGATATCAGTATTTTGTCACTCGTTTATTTTTTATTGTGGTTTGCCGTGATAATATAGACTGACTAGTTTAATGTGGTAGGAATGGCGAATATTTTGCCATACATCCTGAATAGAATTTCTCATCATTGCTTTTGATGTTGTTTTGTACTTATCTGGCTGTGGTTTTAGATGGGCCTACAAGTACTGAGAAGTTTGAAGTAGACTTTCATATGTAGGTTCAGTGTAAGAGCATGTATGCAAGTAAAAATTAAAAATACTTAAAAAATGTACACATTGAAACTCTAAATAAGTGCAAAATTCTGCAAGACAGTTTTGAAAATATTTATAGATATTCGCTCCAAATATTATATTCATGAAATAATTTTTTCCAACAATTACAAATTATTAATCATAACATTTATCTTTTGGTTTCACATTTGATTTTTTTAATTTAATAATTTTCATTAATATTTGTAAGACTATCAAAACAAAATATATGGTACGCGATATTTCGGCACAGTCTTTATCAAGTGTGTATTTATGTTCAATCTATATTTAACTTAAGTTCTATCAATATTTTCAAGGAGTTGTCGTTAGATTCATATATACATCAAACCCTATATAGAACTTTGTATGTATCCCAAGGAAGTTTCTGAAAACTTTTTCTCTCGTAAAATACAACCAACCTTTCATTTCAGTTAAGCTTATTCCCCAAATAACTCGCATTTTAGACAATCATAAATAAATGCATTTGATTTTTAAAACGCATGTTTAAAAGTTTTAATGGTACTTCCGTGTTATCTTACCCCCAAAAATTAAATTAAAAAAGAACACACATAATTATTATATTTATTTTCTAAATCACAGTTACAAACTCAGCAAATGTTTGTAAATAGTTTGTAAATAGTTTGTAAATGGTCATCCAGGTGGCCAGAAAACCACAATGTCGTTGAGAATAGTGTCGAACCCATCGACACTGTTGCTTAGAACACGTTTGAGCCACATAAACTCACAAACTCACATAATCACATAAATCACAGATAGCCTTAATAAATTCATGTTCAATAATGTTCAATAACGTCAATAATGTATTCTCTCATTTTTATATTGTTATTTTAATTGTATTTTATAATTTAATTTTTGGGGGTAAGATAACACCGTTTTAATTTATAAAAAGTATTAAAAATAGTTTATTTGAAGTCTTTAAAAATTAAATTCTTTATTTTAATCGACACTAGAATTAAGAAAACCGTTAATTTGACAGATTTCACAAATTTCGAAATGAAATAAATTAAAAAATATGTTAATCTGTTTTATATTAAATTATTTTTGTAGTAATAATTTTGCATTCAATTAATTTTGCCTCAAAATCGCGTTTTAATGTATTCATCAATATGACTGGGTTCAGTAAAATGGGCGTGCAGTTTTGTCCGCAATTATAGTATTAAATGAAATTTGTTATTTTTAAACTCTTATCTTGTCCGAACTTTCAAGTGACCTTTATTCTGAAAATATCGTTATAACAAATACAAAATCTACCCCGAAAAATGTCATGAAAATTTTTCTACTATTTCCACTGATATTTTATTTTAACTTAAATTAATTATTAATTAATCCTATAATCCACCACTTCAAATACCCGATCAACTCAAACCATTATATTAAGAATTTTTTAATTTTTTTTAAATAAATCTATTCTAGGGATAATTTTGATTTAATGAAATTATCTTGTGTTCCATAAAATTTGAAAATTTATTGAAAATATTTTGTTTTATCAAATGACTAATAAATTATCTTAACCTTAATTTTTATCTATAAGGTGAACTGAAACAAGACACGTACTGTCACAGACGTACGTCGTTATCTTAGTCAAAATAGCACAATGTCTCACGGTGTACTTGAATATGTTGAACATTATCTTTCCGCTTAGATGAGTAAATAAGACCACTTCAATTTCTAATAATTCAAGCCACCTTATATTTGTCTCTGTCTACAGACAATTTTTATGCACAGAATAAAATTACGTAAAAATCTGATTTTTTTTTAAATAAAAGATTTGTAAGAAATTGGTAAAATGCCTTTGGTTTCCACATTTTCGATTGTTTAAACTCCCAAGAGATAAATTCGTCCTTAAAATTAACATGAAAAAAGTCTTATACTACAGTAAAAGAATGAATTTTTCCACGAATCGGTTTCTGTTTCTTTAATTAAAAAAATTTATAGAAATAATTTAGTAATGTCTATATGGACTTGCGTTTCTAGTTGATTGGTATTTTGCGCATTTTCTCATGGAGCAAAACTTTCTGTATTCTTATCACTGAGTAATGAGCTTGATTCATGAACGTCCAATGTTCTTTACATAACATAAAAATTGAAATTTAAGAACCAGATAATGTGGAGAAAAGCTCACAAACCAAAACTAACAGTCATTTTCCAGCTGCCTTCTTTAATGCAGTGATGGTTTTATCCTATTTGGCAGTATTTGGATTGATTGTGTTAAATCCGACTGATTATGACGCTTCGGTCCACTGACTTTTCATATGCCTCGTCGAATATCAGACTATGCCATTGTCTAGCGTGCCAAAATTAAAATTTTACATTGATTGAAATATCAATTTAGGAATTATTTTAACAGACTTTGATGAACTAAAAAAAATTATTTGTTAATTCTATTATAATTTTTATTTGTTTTGTGACGACCTAAACGTTCCGGGTTACCTTCTTTATCAGAATTATACATATCGGACTTTTAAAGACACTCCTGGCGCGATACCAATCTTTTAATGATATTTTACCTGGTACTTTTTGAACCATTGCACGAACAACTCTTTGAGTATTGCTTTAATCTCTATAATATGTCAATCACAAGTTCTAAGTGTAAAATTCGTAATGTAATGGAAATTCTTTCACGCTGTATGAAATGTTACACTATCCTTAAAGTCAATATCACCTAATTGACGCCATATAAAGAATGTCGTTATGTGAAATGAGAGGTTGTTTTTGAATGTTCACTGCGACAAATACTATAAATTTGCGTTGTGACGCATTCACTAATTTTAAAATAAGATTTATTACTTAAAATGATTCTATTGCAAAACTGTTAATCTATTTGTTGGCTATTTAGAGCTATATTGACAAATGTAAGAAGTCGAAAATGTAGTATAATGGCCTTATTTCTTGTACCAAATGAAATATGTAAGCTTTCAAATGCAAAAATTTCTTTAACATACGATGTGTAGTAGTTTTTTAAATATTCATTTTTTATGGAAGATGTCGAATCGAGGTGTTTAGATCTTCGTTTTCACTTTCACTTAATGTAAAATACTTAGGCTGACTGGACTTGAGCAACATCAGAACCAATTTCTTCAAATTTTCAAATTAGATTGGGAATTTTATGTGATACGGACAAAAAAGTTTGATCCAATCAGCTTTGAGTTTATATCCAAAGACTTACGCTTAATGAAAACTTTTTTTCGATGTTTTTGATAATTTTTTATTATTTTTTTGTTCAATATCTTATCCTTTACATTACTAAGTTTTTCGAAAGAATTTGATAAATATTAAAAATAATTATTTCAAAATTCTCTACTTTCGCCAATTGATTAATATTTATCGTTTCAGATATCAAAATTATTCTTCGTGGTAACAGTATGGCCTCGAAATCTATAGAATTTTTTCTAAAATTAGAATGTCAAGATGTAAAATTTATATTTCATTGATATTTCACAACGAACAACTGTTTTAGTATTTACGCCAAATTCTTCACAGCACAATCAAAGATATTATTCACAAAACGAACGACCTGGAAATTGATCAGTCACAGTTAATCAAGAGAAATGAATCCATTTCTGCCAGTGCAATGAGAAAACGTAACCAACGTTTGGAAATGATTGTTGACAAAGTTTTAAATAAAATATTCAGTAATGTTGACATTATTCCAAGGTATGTAATCATGACTTTTTCAGATCAAACTTTTATACTTTTTGCTAGCTAATTAATTTAACATTGATAAAGGATTCCCTATAATTTATTATAATTTCCATTATTTTTGAAACCGGAGAGAATCGGGTTTCATATATAAGTTTAATATTTAATACCCAGTTTAGCCTTTAAACGATTAAAAAAATTTATCAGTATTTTTTGATATAAAATATTGAAAAGGTTAAATGGACCGTTTATTTGGAAATATAGACAAGTCCATTTTGGTATGGCAAATTTTTTATTTTCTTCACACCTTTCATAAACATTGAATAATAAATTTACGTTATCTGTAACTATATAACACGCAAAAGTTGACCTCAAAAGCTTATCAATATTTTTAAATTAATTGAAACTCAAATCTTTAAATATCTCATTTTAACAAAAATGAATTTCAAGGTTCTATTTTGTATTGAATTAATAGAGATTACAAAATTAGTTTCTGTATGATAGTGAAATATTTAGATAAGCAAAGGCCTATATTATTTAGATAAAACATTTTTTAATTACATATTACATTCTCGGTAAAAAATGTTAACTCTATTTTTAATCTTTTTACTACTAATGGGAAATTTTTAATCACAAATAATATAAGGATTCTACATTTTCTACGCTAAGAAATAAATTTTTTTTAATTCATGGTAATTTTTCAGTTTTGGGATAATAGTTCAATATTTTTGTAAATATAGTAAAAAATTCACAAATAAATTCTTATAGAATAAATCATTTATGTAACAAACAATATTTGACTAAAGATATAAATAAGTTCTAGTGAAAGATTATTTTCATAACCATATTTAGCCCAAGATAACTTCTGAGTGTAGAGAAATAATTTCACAACAGAATCAAAATTATCAGTTAAAATATGTGGGGAAAACCTTTTCATAATTTTGGGCTTATGTCACAAATATGGCAATTTGAGGACCGTGTCAAAAAATTCAGTAAGCCCGTGGTGATCAAAAATATATCCAAATAATATATTCTTTGCTGGCAGATAATTGAAACTAAACTAAAACTCCAAACAAAATTGAAATACGATTGACATAAAACTTCAAAAAAACAAATTAACAGGACATGTTCTTAAGTAGTTATGTTGAATATCAAACTGTAATCATTGCATATGTCCAACAATGGATCTTACTTAGACACAAAATCCCTTTGAAAATTTTAATAACTTATTTTAATAAATGTCTGAAACTTGTTGCTTATATGCAACATGGGATTAAACAGGGTTAAATAATTGGAATTGTTTAATACCTTAATATCTTGAAAGTATTTTGATGATTCTGTAATATTGAAGTAATAATGACCCAACCTTAGAAATTATTTTATTGTGATAAATTAAGGATTGCCAACTAACTATATGATTTATACCGATAATAAAATGCAATACGATAAGACAGTGGTTCTCAACCCATGTTCTGCAAAAAAAATGACATATTATCTTTAAATTTGCATTTAAGATACATATCATCAAAAACCTCAATTAATTTTTTCATAAGATGATTCAATAAGAAAGCCGTTACACAGATATATAAACATACAAATATAAAAATGTTTTTATTGCTTGTTATGGTTGGGCGTGGTATTTTCTTTGCTTACGTTTACGACACATTTATAGTAATTTGTGATTGGTCACTCATTGTGGGCAAGTATTTTTGTCAGTGTTCCGCGTAAAAAAATCATGTGAATGCTGTTCCGCGCTTTTATATTAATTGAGAACCACTGCGATAAGATATAAAATTCACACATGATACTCACAGTCATAGGCCAAAGGGGTTGAATGTAGCTGTTACCAATTTCATTCCATCATTATTCAACGAATTCCCGAAACATGAAGATAAATTTATTTTCTAGTTTTTGTAGCTTCGTTATTTAAAGGTTCAAAGTTTGGTACTGAATGAGGAGCTTATAAAGAGAAGTTTCATTATTACTGAAGTTATTAATTTAAATTTGATCTGTATTAAAAGCAAATTTGTATTTCCAAATTGAAAAATTGAACATCAATATTTGAATGAGATTAAATTAATCAATCTCATCCAAAATAATTAATTATAAAAAATAAATTATCTCCTGCAATAAAAGTGCAGTCTGAAAATGAGTTTTTCAATATTTAATGATAAAGTGCATAATGCACAAGGACCTCAAAGTTACTATAAATGCTAAATACAGCCAATAAAATATTCCGAGAATATACTAAATGTGTATGTTGTGCTATGAGATTCGAGTGCTAAATTCCCATTGCCAGTAATTGTGATGTACACAATTGTCACAGCATCCAATCATTGTCACTCACTGTGAAATGAATGGTGCAAGTCATCCGCAAGTCATCTGCAAGTCATCTGCAATTGATATAATTAATAATTAAATGTTATAATGAATACCACTGGCGACAGTTAAATATTAACAATCAATCGATATAAATTATTGTAATTAATTTTCATTGATATATTTATCATTTTTTCACTTCAGACGTGTCCGATCAATTTTCAGTCGAATACGATGTAGCTTAAAAAATTTCGGAACTATTGACTTGGAATTTACTCACAAAGTCGTTTCGGCTTGTTTCTTCCTGCGCCTGGTTTGTCCGGCCATTATGACTCCACATTTATTCGACTTGCTCCCGGAATATTCGGACAATGTCAACATCAATAGGTCTTTCACATTGGTAAGTCTTTCCCATATTTCATTTTCAATGCCAATTATTCAATTTTAATGTTAACAGTGCTAATTTGCGTAAAAATCAATTGTCTAAAAATATTTAATATTCATTGATCTATTATCATTACCGATGATTAACCAGATCACATTGACTTGTTGTGCCTACGCAATTATTATTCATTGAATCTGTTTTAGAAAAACTATTTTTTGAATTTGTTTTTGTACTTTGATATTATAAAAATAGATCTTTTTCCGTTTTTTATTTAAGTAGCTTTATTTATCTTTTTGGCATTTACATTTGTTTTAATAGTAATAATAATAAATATAAATAAATATGAAAGACTAATGTGAAAATAAATATAGAATTATGGTTTCTTGGTGGCAGTATAAATTAAATGTTTAACATACATGGAAACGATTTAATTATTACGATATATTTCGACAGTTTTCCTGTCATTTTTAAACAAATTTGTTCATTATATCAAATTTTTAATATAAATATTTAAAAAAAATTATAATTCAAATAATAAATCATTTTTTAAATTATAGTAACAAATGTAAGATAAACATTTTGCTGATAAAATATGTAATACAAGATAAAATTTTCAATTTTTTTCTCCAATTTATTTGTTTAATAATAATAATAATAAAATGTTTAAAATTTAGTTGTTGGTGCATTAGTAAAATAATCGATAAATTCTTCAAAAATTCTCCTAATATAGTTTCTAAAATGTTCTTCTCTTATTTAAATACTGAAGTAGTGAACATATTTATTAATAAACATATTTATTAGTTAATAATTGATAATTTTTTACAAAAAGAATAAATATGAATTTTTCAAAATGCATCGTTTTTAAAATTTATTTTATATAAGAAATATATAAATATAAATATTTTCAATTATACATGTTTTTGATATATTTACTTTTAAGCTTTGCTCTTTTTAATAAATACAATGGAAAGATATCAGAGGTGAAATTGGAAAAAATGTTCTTTATATATATATATATATATATATAATCATCGTTTTATCAATAAATAACAATGATGTAATAAAAGCAAGATGTACAGTACATTATAATTTTGGCCTTTGAAAAGACAATCTCTATTAATTAATTCCATAAATAATTTTGTAAGATCTATTCAAATTCGGCATTGTTAATATTTTGTTTAAGTCAAGGTGATTCAATTAGCTTTAATATGTTAAGAATTTATATGAATATTAATGGTTTAAAAGTGAAACATTTCATTTAAGTTTAGAAATATACAATTAAGTAAATAAGTAAAGGATTGATTAAAAATTGTTGAATAAAATTAAAATTAAATCTTAATTAAATGACTAACAACAATAAACCTTTGTTGCAAATTTTATTTAAAAAGAATTTTCTATTAATAAATAATCATTTACCAATCATAGCCGATACCAATATTTTCCATTTAGAGGAAACGATTATAACTGATTTGTATTCGACTAAAAATGCTTATTTACAGATAACAATTGTTAATCATTTAATTTATATCATTTACAATATTCTACTATCAAGAAACTATGAATATTTATTAAACAATAAATAATTAATGTCGAAGTGATCAAATATTATTTCTTTAATATGTTAAATTTATGAAAGAAGCAATTATAGAGTTTTTCTGGAAATTTAAAATATGGATTTTTTTGGAAATATTTACACAATTTTCATGTGAAAAGGAAGAAATTATTTTGATCAAATATCAATTTCTGAGTTATACGAATTTTAATCAAACATTTACTTAGATTTTACCCAAGTCACCTATTTTCAGCTTCATAAATTGTGCTTCGTGGTCAATCTTTGTAGAATATTTCTCATTCCTTCCTTCATTTGAAATCATTTCTGTAATAGTTATTAATATAGCAGTAGTATAAAATAGCACTTAATTAATCTATGAGGTCATTTCAAAATTCTGCGTATTTTTGGCAATATATGTTTGTTCATTTATAATAAAACCTGTTTATTCCAATCTCATACAATTGTGTTATTGTAGTGTTAATTGTCAATTATTACCTTGCCCTTAGCATATGGTTACATTCAGGGCCTAGGAGAGAGAGTGCGGAGCCCGGGGCCAAATTTTTTTTGGGCCCCTTTTTAATAATTAAAAAAATATATATAGTTAGCGACAACACAATATAAAAACAAATTTTAGTATATTAATGATTTACGGGCTTTTGAAATTGCAAATTTATCAATTATTTCACTAAAATTTAGGTTTCTTGCAATATCGTTATTAATATGCAGCATTGCTAATCCATTTAGCCGCTCTTGTGCCATTGTAGATCTCAAAAAATTCAATCGAAAAAAAATTTTCATACGTTTTGTTCACTTCTTTTAGTATTAAAATTTATTGAAATTAATTTTTATCAAATAGAAGCACAAACAATATAAACAAACTTTAATTCAGTTTAACACCGACAATTTTAAATTTAAAACTTCAATGAGTAATTTTCGAAATATTTCAAGCCGTTTCATTTCATTTTTTTAGTAGAGAAATTTTAATGAAATTTAAAATATTCTTTCGAATTCCACGCTAGTTGGGTTTAAATTAGGGGCCCCAATATCATATCATTAATAAACGATATTTTTAAAAATATTTTTAAAAATCTCTTATTCGTGGATTTTAATAACGATCAAGGAATTTCAAATGACGAATTCCTAATCTTAGATCAATCTGATTTATTTAAAAACATGTTGATATATAAGAGCAAAGAAGTTATATCATTAGTCCATTTTCAAATTGTTGAATTTTTAAAAATTAATTTTTGTTTCCAAAAAAATTTCTTCAAATAAAATTTTGAAGATTTGGGGCCGGTCCCATTGGTTAGGGCCTGGTTACATTAAAGGTAAATAAAAATGAGTATGGGCAAAAGGTATTTAAGACACTCTATACTTTATGAGTTTAGAAAAAGTTAAAATGTTACCAAAATTGTTGAATGTATCAATATCAACAGACATAGAAATGTTTATTATCATTACAGAAGATAAAAATGGATCTTTTATTTCAATATATTCAGATAAAGACAAAAAATAGGCACAGATTTATCTACAATGTTTACGCTAACATTGGGCTTGATCCCTAAAAAGGTATTGCTTAGTATTTGCTTGATAGCGTGGTAATAATCTATCGGTAATAACTGCCTCTGGACCAGATACTGACAGCAGGAGTCTTTTCAATTCAGATCAGTCGTTAGAGTTAAATTTTCAGAAAAACGTAGGTATTGACTGAAAAGAAAGAAATTATTCTGCAGCACGACAATGATAGGTCACACTGTATAAAAGTATTCTCGGAGAAAATGAAAAAATTAAAGTTGGAAGCATTCATCCACCTTCATTTTCTTCGGATTTTCGCCTTCAAACTACACCTTGTTTCGTATTCTCATCAGTTTTTTGAATGGGAAAAGATTTTATCATTTGAAAACAATACAAATTACAAATGTTTTGTCTTTTAATAAGAAGACTTTAAAATATAAGCATACGTTCTAAATGGCAAAATGGTATGTGAAAATATCAATATATCAATATATCATATTGAAAAAAACAGAAATATCTACTTTTGCATTATATGTAACTTAAAGGGTAAATAAATAAAATTCATAATAAAAATTGAATTATAAAATGAATAACAAAAATAATAAATTTTGAATAAATTTTATAAATTAAAAAAATTAATAAATAAAATAAAAAGTAAAAAATTGATTTTCATATTCACAGATATTTTAATAGATGTTTTGGATTTCTAAATATACAACTTTTGTATACTAATGTATATATGTAATAATGCAAAAGTAGATATTTCTGTTTTTTTTCATATTGATTAAAACAAATAAAATTTTTCTGAATATTAATTATAGCTGCCTCTGAAACATTTCCAACAGTTATTTATTTAATGATATTCAGAAACATTGGTTTTAATTAGGCCCAATTGGTCATTAATTCAATCTTGCATTCATATATTGAATACAGATTATATTATTCCACCATTGCACTCTATGAATAGAAACATACTTTTTTCACTAAAATCATTATCAGAATTGTGTTTAGAAAAATATTTATTAATCTAATTATATTGTAGAGTAAATTTTTACACGATTTCAACTGGAAATATTGAAACTGCAGAACGTTTTGTTGATTTGGTTTTTAGTATTTTATCAACCCATATTCTATAGAAAATATTTTTAGCTATTTAAGTTCTTAACCTTTTGCACTCCGTTGGCGAATATATGTCGCCACTATTTATAAGCTATATTACTTATAAATAGTCATCGATTATTGTTATTTTTGTTTAAATAAATTAATTTACTAATATATTTAGTGTTTTGAATGCACATTTGCATGATATTTTTTTATTTTTATTTTTTAATTAATGTTGTCTTAAGTCTACCATTTTTGTTTGAAATTGCAAAAATGTAGGCTGGAGTTACAGGTATGCCATACAAAAAAAATTCAAGAGTTGAATGGATTAATATTAGTGCAAAGTTTAGGAAATCGAAATTTTATAACTGTAATTACTTATTCCAAACCCCTTTAAACAAACATAAGCATGGAATATAGCAATGTTAATTAAATGAAGTTTTGTAGGTTATTTTACAGAAACTCAAATAAACCGATTATCACATCTGATCAGCAC
Organism: Schmidtea polychroa; assembly: GCA_959609185.1. Taxonomy (NCBI): domain Eukaryota; kingdom Metazoa; phylum Platyhelminthes; order Tricladida; family Dugesiidae; genus Schmidtea; species Schmidtea polychroa. Next base: position 20,739 of record CAUHTR010003076.1, read on the forward strand.
TTCTCTAAACATGATACATAAAGTGCACTTTGGATCAAGCGTTTATATATTTTTAATCAATATTTTTGGTGCTGGCCGTTCATTTGTATTCTGGCAATCAAAAACAAATTAAAATAAAAATCAATATTTTATTAGCAAAGCATTGTAGATCAAGGAATTCTGTTGAGTCCATCTCATTAGGTATGATGACCTTTTCTCCATTTTGAATTTTGTGCAATTGTGAACTTTCATTTGGGCTAAATATAAGAAATATTGCTAAATGACAACCAGATTACATTTATAATTATCGTTATAATTTTCCAGGTAGCAAAATGCGTTCAAAACATTGCAAATTTTGCTGGCATTGATGATACCAAAGAATCGTATATGCAATCAATTGCTCTTCATTGCCGAGAATATTATAACCAAATGTCGGAATTCATCAATTCCATTTCAACAATAAATGAAGCAACCTCTCCCAATCAAGCCTACGACAGGCATAGCAGTCCAAGATTAGCCATTGATTCTGCCAGATTGTGCTATAACATCGAATATCACCTCAGCACTTTGCAGACAAAAGTAAATAATTTTATTTACATATATTTTACTAATATTAAATTATTGATATAATTAAATCCTTAAAGTACACCTTGAATTAATTACAAATTAGTATAATAATAATAATAATAATTATTATTATTATTATCTGAGTGTTAGCGGTAAGTGGTAATAAGTGGCTTTTGTTTAAACCAAATAATTATTTTTGTTCAATTGAATCTGCATCATGGCAGCTCATTTGCAATATTGAAAAAGTATTATTTAATGATTTTAAGTGTATAATGAGCATATTTATATATATTTATTTAATTATCGATTATATTTCATTTTTATATTTATAATTATTAATGTATGATTGTAAAGTGTGATGAATAAATAAATTATAATGGAAATTAAGTTCAAATAAATGTCATTTTGTAAAAGAAATAAAATTTTTAGGCCATATAATTAATGCAAATTATATTAGAACTGATGAAAGTAAGATTGGATCCATAAAAAATGATGAAAGATTTAACTGCATTACAAATGAACTGTTTAGAAAAATCAGGGATATCCCATATAGGAACGTTCATTAAATGTTCTTTTAAACTTTTAAATTACATTTGGTTTTAATTTGTCTATAGAAGCTTTCTCTGATTAATGCAACATAATTATACAAAACATTATAAAAGTTATGTTGCAGTAACCAGAGGAAGCTTCTATGGAGAAATGAAGGCCAAATATAATTTATAGTTTAAAAGAACATTTAATGAACGTTCCTATATTGACTTTCCTTGATTTTTCTAAATACTTCATTTTAGATACATATACTAGCTTTGATCATTTAGGAGCGGTTCTTGCCTAGCGGTATGAGAGGACTAATTGCATATAACTCATGCAATTACAAATACGAATTGGGAAAATAATTAAAATTATTAAAAAGAATTATTAAAAGTATGCTATTTTACTCACCATTTTAAACACAATGATAAAAGCAGTTATACCAGAACTAGTTTATTGAAGAAAAGTTAATAAAATGTGAAATCCGATATTAGGCAATAATAAAATAAAAGGGATTGTACTAAAAATTGATGTAGAAGATAAAATGAAGAAGATAAAACAAATATAGTAAAGACAATAAAGTAGGATAGTGATAAAACTGGGCGATCAAGTATATAACATTTTAAAGTGGATCTTGTTAGGAAAAACATACGCAATAAAGAAGATATGAAAGGACGGTGTAAAATAATAAAAAAGACACGACTGTAGTTATTTATTAGAACTTACAACCGGGAAATAGGTTTACGAAATATTGAACGAATGATATCATTTTTATAATTAGAACTTAAAACCCCGATTCAATAAAATATATAGAAATTATATAGAATATAATTATAACTCATTTTTTGTATTTTGCTAAAATTTTAAAAATAATATATTAATTTAATTATAATTTTAAAAATAATTAAATGTTTTTATTAAATAAAAATTTTTTTATATAATTAATAAATTTGTTTAAAATCCCTAATTTATATAGCTATTATATCCCACCTGATGATGACAGGAAAACTGTCGAAAAATATCGTGAAAAGAATGTTTGATTGGCGTTATCTTATTATTAAATCATTACCATGTATGTTTATTATTATTATTATTATTATTATT